>JBCEWC010002073.1:0-36534 GCA_038996855.1 Solanum aculeatissimum
AACGATGGCTTGAATTTAGTTGTCCATCCACCCAAAACTCTTCCACCGAAAGCATGCTCAATGGTCAAAAATGGTGGAATTTGTTTTTTCAAATATTACAACATTAGTTATGATCCATTTTTCAATCCCGTGACAGTCAAAAAACAAAAGAGGATCTTGTAACGACCTCTCTAATTGTTATGGCTAAGCAAATGGTAAAATGATTTGGACTAGAAAACTTTTGTGTAGTAACTTAAAAATTTCAAGCTAGGGAAGTCTCAAACTAAATCCGTGCACGGTGAGGTTTAGGAAATCCGAGAATGCATTGGGGATAATGTCTAAGTGTGAGTTGATTTTTTTATTAGTGTAATGACCTGACCCTGTTGTTATGGGTAAGCCAATGGGAAACAAAATTGGGCCAGAAAACTTTCGAGTAGTAAATTTAAAATTTTGAGCCTAAACAAGTTTTACATAAAATCTAAGTCATGTGAGGTATAGGGAAATCCGGTAATGGATTGGGTGATGGATTGTAAATTTATCGTTCGAGTTGATAGCCAAGACGACAAGGAGCTTGTACGACCTTACAAAATTAAATTCGGACGAGTAGAACTCGTGAAATTGATCTCGGCGTTAAGGGTATGTTTTGGAACATCATGATTTGAGAGTGTCTTGTAAATCTAGGGTCGAAACATGAGTTACAAAGTTTTTGTCTCCGTGCAACCTACTATGGCGGAACTAATCACGCTATGGCGCCGCCACTATGGCGGGACAAATGCAAGTTTTAAGTCAGAAAAGATCCAAATTCATTATTATTTTTCTCACTTCATCTTAGAGAAACCAGAAATGACCTAGCATTATTTTTCTTCAATTTTCCACCAATTCCATAGCTAAATGTAAGTTAATCATTTTCCTAACTTGTAATTTAATTTCTAGACCTTAAATTCTAGGAAAAATTAATATAGGAAATGATTTAGGCCTATGATTAATGGTGGATAAGAGCCCTAGTTAGGGGGGGGGGAGACGCTCAAGAAAGTGACCAAATGTTAGGATTTTATTATAATACGGGTAAATTAGACCGTTATTTTTTTTTTATTGTTTAGAGACCAAGAATGAGGTAGAACTTTAGAAAAAGTGAAAAACTTTGATTCTATAGATTTCAAGACTTGACTTAAGGAAGGTGATGGTTCAATATTCTCTTGTGTGTGATATATGCATGTTAACTATCTCATAGTACTTCTTGCATGTATGTGAAAAATGAAATAATGAATTAAAACTAATTGATAATCTATCATAATCTAATTGCATGGAACGAATCTATTACTTGAACTTAGACAGTTGTGCATTATTCATTGTGGATGTGATTATAATTATGATTGTAGATGTGATTATGATTATGATTGTAATTGTGATTGTGGTTGTGGTTGTGGTTGTGGTTGTGAATTAGGTATCACGTTCTGATACATTATTGAATCGTGTGTCACGTTCTGACACATTATTAGATCGAGTGTCTCATTTTGATAAATTATTAGATTAAGTATGACATTCCGACACATCATTGAACTAGATGTCATATTCCAACACATAACTTGTTTGGATTTGGGACCCTTGAGAGGACTATTGCTGAAATTGCATTGAGTTTGATAAGTTGAGACCATTATATGAGTGTAAATTTTGAACACGGTATTATTTTCAATATGTGCATGATTTATTGTGTTTTACTAGCTTGTTTATATCTTTCTTATTGAAGTAGTCATGTGATCCTACCAGTACACTATTTATTATGTGTATTAATATTGTACTTGTTCTTTTTTTTCCTATTATTGAGTACAGAGTATATTCAGGTGGTTGTAGATAGACCCCAACTAGGTGATGATTGATTCCAGAATCCAAGGGTGAGCCAGCATCTTTCAGGCTATTGTAGATTCATTCGTTATCTTATTTCATTTTTGTTCTAGACTTAGACTTCCTTTATTTATATTGATGGTCTTAATTTTGAGACTACGTCCTCATTTTTAGACTTGTAGTTAGAATTTTGATACATGACTTTCAATTTCAGGTAAATATTCATTAATTGATTAGGATCTACTTGAGTTTATGGAAACTCAACTATTTTCATATTTAAACTTGATTCCATTACTTTTAATTGTTTAACTTGTGTTAGTTTAGTTAGTTGGGTTAGAATATGAATTTTCTCACTGGAGGATTATTGTGGGTATCAGTTATGACTTGTTTGCGGTCATCACAAAGTTAGTATCAGCGCTTTGATTCGTTGATCTCATTGTAGAAAAATGAGTCTAGTAGAGTCCTGAAAAACAACACAGAAACATTTGTACTTTTCTTCGAGAGGCTATAGAACTTTAGAAAATCTCTCTTATATTTTCTTCTCTCATCTTTTTGTGTTATGGATTGATTCCAATTAGCATCTGGCGATCCAAATTGATAACTAACTTTCTTCGCTCTTCAGTTCACACGTGCAATAATGATGTCAGGCCAGCATCTCATGTCGAAGAGCCTGCAACAAGGGGCAGAGGCCGAGGAAGAGGAAGAGAAAGGAAGCAAGATAGAGGCAGGGTAGTGCCCACTAGGGGTGCGGCCCATGATGATGAGGTACCAGTTGGGGAGGCCCAAGTTGCGCCTCAAATGGAGATTGAGGAGAACACGGGCGTAGAGCTAGAGGAGAATGTTTGGGCTGAAGAGGACTCCCACATTGAGACTACAAAATTTCCTCCCTCGGACCCAGTTATTGCATAATAGATACTAGTTTTTCTGAGTGGGTTGGTTATCTTTGAACCATCCCCACAGTGCTCGTAGCCCAAGCTCCAGTTACTCACCCCATCGCAGTGCAACCTCTAAAGTGTGTGTGGGGAGGGGGGGTCCAATGGTGAGTTCTTTCATCCTTTTCTGGGCCCAGTGATGATCAACATAGAGCATGAGATATTGATAAAAAAGTTTAACCTAAAGCCACCAGTGTTCTAACGTACAGAGAGTGAAGATGTTTATGAGCTCATTCTGAATTGTTTGAGAGGTTGCATAAGCTGAAAATTATGCATAAGCCTGAAATGAAGTTTGCGTGACTTTCTAGCTACACTGAGGCTAAGTAGTGGTGGAGAGATTTTATGGAATGTCGATTGCCTATTTTTCCACCACTCACTTGGACCCAGTTTCATACTTTATTTCTAGAAAGGTATATGCCTCGAACCTTGAGAGATCACAAGAAGGACGAATTCATGACACTTGAGCAGGGTAGCATGGTCATAGTTGCTTATGAGGCTAAGTTTCATGCCCTGTGCAAATATGCCACCTAGTTGGTGACTACATAGGAGGAGAGAATTCGACTATTTGTTAAAGATTTGAATTATGAGTTGCAAATTCTATCTATACATATGCCTGCTAAATGAAAGAATTTCAATGAGGTGACAAATTTTGTTAAGAAAGTTTTTTATCATTTTCGTTGATAAAGATATGTTAATTACTCCCCTAACTTTTAAATTCAATTCTTGACCCTTAGATTCTATGGTATTAATCTTGGAATAGATTTTGGCTTGGATTAATGGTAGAAAAATCCTAATCTGGCTGGAATGATCATGAATTTGGCATAAACCTAGGATTAAGTTATAATCCCGGTATATTCAGGTCATTATTCATTATTTTTTGTATTTTTATTATTGTTTTAGATCAAGAAGAAGTCATATTCTTTAGAGTTTCGAAGGGTCGATTCGAGGTATGTGATTGTTATTATTTTTTAAGATATGCGATGTGTGCATGTAAACTGTTTTATAGTATTACTTGTGCAATGTATGTACAAAAAAGATAAAGGAAGAATGTGAAATTGCATCATGTTGATAATCTCATGTAATGAACTTGGTAAATATATTTATGGCTTCAAGTATGATTGTTTCATTATGATCACATTTGATTTATACATACGGTTGGCTCTGTACTATGCATGCCTGATATGATCAATACTAATAGTTGGCTCAGGTACCACGTTTAATACATGTTAATAATTGACTCGGGTACCATGCTTGGCACATAATAACAATTAGCTTGGATACTACGCCTAGTACGAAAAAAATAATAATTAACTTGGATATCACGCCTGGTACAAATTTTACATGATTGTTTGTGTATATTTATTGATTTCTTGAGTGAATGAATTGTGATTATGTGGTACATGTTTTATGTGTTTATTAAGTCAAAGATTTGTAATTGGGTGTCTATTTTTGTTGTTGACTTATGATATATGTGTTGTCTTGTGCTACTATGATTTTGTTAAATGTAGACATTCATATTTTTAGACGGGACATATGATTTTATCAATACACGGTGCTTTGTCTATTGATATTGTACTTGCTCTTTCTTTGTTGAGTACATGACATATTCATGTGACTATTGCAAGACCTTAGCTTTGATTCACACTCTACTTGAATTCAAGGATGAACTAATTCCTCTGGGTTGTCATGGATTCTTCATTGTTTCTTTGTCCATCTTTTCGGACTTAGACATTCTTAGGCTTTTAGGTTTATATTTATTGTTTGAGGTTGCATCCCCTTATTCTCAATACATAGAGTTTTGGTATTATGACTTTTGAATTTTACAGAGTATTTTTTGCAAAGTATTTTGAATATTTGATCGAGTTTATGGGGATTTGATCCTTTATTTGTTTTAAACTATATTCTCATTGTTCTAGCTAATTAGTTGTCCTTTGAAATGATTTAATGGGTTAAGTATTGAGTTAGTAGTTGATTCTCCCACGTTTATATGGATGTCACTCACTATGATTTGAATCGCGACAGATCTCCTACATGTTAATTTGAAATCAATGTTCTAAATGAACCCATAGCTTTAAAAATATAATGAATTCAATACTGAAAATTTTATAACTTACTTAAATCCTGAATTCGCCTCCGTTGATTGATATGTAACCTTTTTGTCATGGAAACTTGTAGGTGTAATGGTTAAGACATACAATTTTAATAAGAACTACAATAAATCAGACCTAATATTATTATACATTAAAAGAAAAACTTTAAAATTGGGTTAAATTGGATCTACATACATACAAACACAACAAAGGAAACTTCTTCGAACTAGGAAATTTTGTCTTGCTCACTTGTTTTGTTGTTAAAATATGTTATTCTCATATAGATTTTTCTTTTTGCAAATAAAATAAAATAAAATATTTTGCTTCACTTTTTCTTCCTCTCTTTTTATTTATGTGGTATAAGTTAATTCAAATATAGAAATTTGAGATTTATTTATGGACAAAAATACAGTAGTAGCTGTATAAAGCATCGTTTTTAATGTTATTATTTTGTTTTTTCATTTGATGATTGATACACACATTAGGATTCCGACTAATTAAAATTCATGTTACGTAAAGCCCATTTAATGAAGAAATGTTTGCAAACAAAAACACTTTCAGATACAAAACTCAAACTCAAGACCTTTAATTAAAAGGAAGAGATCCTATAGTAATTCTTTCTTTATAAGAAAATTAGGTTTTGGGTCTAACTCACACTCCAAAAGCTAGCTCAAACGAGGGAGGATTGTTCAAGCCTTATAAAGAGTTCTCCCATCTCATTAACTACCAATTTGGGACTTTTTTCATTCTTCAACACTTGACCTCACGCCTAGTGCTTAGCATCTAGTGCGTGGGCAATTTTTAATTTTTGGGGGCCCAGCATTGGGTGAGATGGGTCCTACTCTGATACCACATAAAATTAGGTATTGAGCCTAACTCACACTCCAAAAGTTAATTCAAAGGAAGGAGAATTGTTCAAGCGTTATAAAGAGTTCACCCATCACATTAACCACCAATGTGGAACTTTTTTCATTCTTCAACAGTACTATCAGTAAATCATAATTAGTGTTATGTTATTATGTAATAACATTACTCTTACACACTAACTTATGACTTCTATGGTGTTTGACACGTTAAAGATTATGATTAAATTAAAGAATTAGAATGTGTTGGAAGCATTAAGAAGCTCAATAATACTAGATATTAATTACAATTGACATTTAAGAGACAGGTATGCATCAATTATAGATTATTGATTACTAACCTAATGAGTATTATGGATTTATAGTCATGTCATTTGAATTGACTAATGCATCATCTATTATTTGTGGAAATTTATCTTGATCTTCTTTGATAATATTATGATATATAGTCACTTTTGGTCATATCATTTGTCACATTTGAAAGGAAAATTTATAAATAATGAAGTTATACTTGTTACATGGAATGAGATGGTTCAAGAAATTGATCAAAGTAGCTATGACCACATGATGTATACTAGTTCTTTCTAATTCTACTATATTATAAGAGGGAGTTAAGCTGCTCAAGCAGACAGAAAATTGACATGACTGCTTAAGCAACTTGAGGGTTATATCTGTAATTTTTTATATATGAGCAAGGGATTGAGGAGTAGGAAGTGACGGATCGAGAATTTCAAAAAATAAAAATATGATTTTCAAGATTTGAATTTGAAATTTTAAAGTGAATTTTGAACTCTTAGAATTATTGAACCAATTTCTAGTCTTGTATTTCAAGGATTCAAAATCTATATATATAAAAACGGACCAAAAATTTGAAAATATCTTGTATATAATGTGTTTTTTTGCCGAGGCAATACAGGTGAATATCCTTGCCCCTTGGAATTAGGGACCAATAGTTGTTAGTATATGAAACCGTGGCACTTAAAAGATATGTGATTCATCAACATAGCACTTCAAGATATTTTAAATTTTTTTTTTTTGAAAAATGATTTACTCATTATGTAAAATTGTCTTGAAGAAATTTCAATAGTTCTCATAACGTATGAAATTTTCATGCTTATGAAAAAAATAATTTAACAAATTTCAAATTATATATCCAAATAAAATTTTAAATTCAAATTAATGTGATTTCATATCGAATGTCTAAAGGACCCTAAAACAAAGTGAGTAGGTTGCTTTCCATGAATAGTACCTCTTGTTAACGGTACAATTCTTTTGTCCACATCAGAAAAAGCAAATTTGGTGGAGTAGCATGTGTAGTTGAAGCTTTTCAAGAGCTTTTATGGTGTAAGGGTCCCCTAGTGGCTCCGGAATCTATTTAAGCCATAAAAAAATAAAATTAATATAAATAAATCATATTTTTAGAATGTGATTAAAATAAGTTTAGTGGACATTTTTTTTGTTTTATGAAAATTTTCAAATGGCAAATATTAGATCTGTTAACGTTTAAAATAGATATAATGAAAGATTTTCTTCCACTTTATAAAATATTTTTTTTTTCACTTAAAAAAATATACTTTACCAAGAGAGTTAACTTTTTTTTTCACAGTTTGGACTCACTCTTCAGGGATTGGTCCCCCCCCCCCCCCCCCCCACTCACCGACAAACTGACGCCACGTTAAAAGTTTCAAATTTTTCTAGCCATAATTTAAAGATTCTCAGAAGATTGGATGGTTCGTAACTAGATTTTTTCAAAAGTGAAATCACGACAAGTCATCATTCAATTCTACTTGATATATTTTTTAAATTAGATATTTATTTCTTTTCATTTTTTATTCATTGATTCAAGAATAATCTAAAAATTAGTGTAAGATTTGATGCTTATGTTGACCAAATATTGATGAAAAGAAATGAGATAATTTATTATTGAAAAAAGGAAAGAAATTATTAGTTGTTATAGTGTCGAAGACTAACCATAAAAAAACAAAAAAGAGTTTCCCTAAAAAAAGACATTAAGCTTATGCTTTCATCTTGTTGGACATGTATAGTCAGTTAAATATTGTTGTCAATATTAAATTTTATTGCATCAAATTAATATCCGATGTTTCTAGTTACGTTTTTTGTTTTGTTTTGTTTTGTTTTAGAAATATTATTTAAGTGTTTTACATTCAAGGTATGTCTAGAGGAAAACATTTTTTTATTTATTTTTTTCATATTTGATTGGATTAAAAATTTAAATATTTTTTTCCAAAAAGGTAAATTTCTTAAAAATGAAAAAAATAACTTCACTAAGTAAAAATAGAAAAACAAAATACACAAATGATATTCATATTGATAATATCCTCTCGACCTTTCAACACACCCCATAATATAAAGTAAAAGAAAATTTTTCACTTTATAAAGTGATAAAATTTCTTTCATTTTATAAAGTGTAAGAAAATTTTTCACTTTATATCTAATTTAGACGTTAACATATCTAACACACCACCATTTGAAAATTTTGATAAAATCAAACAAAAAAGTTTCATTTAGCCTATTTTAGTTGTATTCTAAAAACGTGACTTGTTTATGTAAATTTTATTTTCTTCTTCTTTTTTTTTTGTGCCTCAAATAGGTTCCAGACTCGTCCCCTCTAGCTCCATTCAATCACATATTTGTAATTATTCATTTGATGTTCGATATTGACATTTAGGGTTGATTAATTTGATTTCGTACTGTGTAAAACTTAATTTGAAGTGTTTTTTGTATTAAAAATTTTATCATATCCAAGCCTTTAAATCGAGTCCTCTAGTTAAAAAAGGAATAATCTCATATACTGTGCCACATTCTTTTGCGAAAGGAGGGTGTTCAATCACATATTCATGTGATCATACTTTCTTTAGTTGAATTAAAAAAGTGTACTTATTTTAAAATTTAAAATTTTTTTATGTAATTTTGTATTGTACCTCTAAGCTCTAATGACAAGTTTTTATAATTGCACAATATACTATGACATATATAAAATTACAAATTTCAAAAATTAGTACAACCATATAAGAGTGTCCAATTAAATAAATATACAAAAAATAGTGATAATTAGATAATATATGATGCAATTTTATCTTATCGAGAAATATGACTTTAACTAAGAGGTTTCAAAGGATATCGATTAGGATAGGAGATTTGTTAAATAAGTAACCATTGTCTCACATATTCTTTTATACTATCTGTCGTAGTACAAGTCATAATATTACTCTGTTTATCCTTTGAGTTTGGTTATTACTAATATTTTTTTTACACTTTTGATTATCGTTTTATATGTAATAACTAGAGCTTAAGATGATTTGTTAGGTTATATGTGGTAAATTGTCATTGATTTTTGCATAGCAGCTTTTATCATCCTAAAAGGTTACAATAATCAGCTTTTATGAAAGATATGACAAAGTTATATGGTTCTATTGGCTAAAAAGTCACCCTCATTTGGGCATAATTAAAGATCTTATAATTTGAATATTTATAATTTATAATTATTATTTGAAATGTTACACTGGATAAGTTATTATTGTTGTTTGTTTGTTTGAAATGTTAAGTAAAAAAAAATTTTCATGCATTTCCTCTCAATCTCGCTTGACTATCTTCTTGTCTTTCCCTCTCTTGCTCTTTTGTTTGCTTCTCGTATTTTATATCTTCACTCCTCCTCCTCCCTCTTTCTATTTATTTTGTATTTTCAGTATTCTCTCTCTGTATTTTTTTTTAAATATTTTTAATGGTATTATATGATTGTATATATTGTATTCAGATTTGCATTTAGGTTGTACCATCTTCCTCTATATTTTGTATTCATACTTGCATTGATACAATTTTATTTATTTGTATTCAAATTGTGCATTTGAGTTGTATTCTGTATTTTCATCTCTCTTTCGTATTTTCATATTTTTGGAGTGTTAGATGATTGTATTTGTTGTATTTGTATGTCCATTTAGGTTGCATTGACGAATAGAAATTGATTTGTCGATGAATATAACCCACGTGTATACAAAGCTACAAACAATAAAAAACACCAGAGACTATTTATTAGGTCTAATTATACTTTTATTCATTCAATCTTGTATCACTTGTATTCATACACATATTTAGGATGTATCCACGAATTTTACAGTGTGTATATACATAGATACAAAAAAGTATAAAGAATTGTATTCATTCATTCGAATTTCACTTGTATTCATTCGTTTTTGTATTACTTAAATTCATCCATTCGTGTATCACTTGTATTATTTTGTATCTTATATTTTAATTTTGAGAAAATATCCTGTGGAGACCAAGGGTGGAGCCAAGTGGAAGTAAGCAGGTTTATCTGAACACCTTTGATGAAAAATTACGTTATATATTTAATGTTAAAATTATTTTTATGTAAATATTGCTAAATATTCTTAACTTCATCATGTATTTTCTTTTTCATATTTTAAATCTTCTTAGAAAAATTCTGACTTCTTCATTAATGGAGACTATTTTGAATTTTTTTAATAAAAATTCTGGCTTTGCCTCCGACAAAGACTAGGCAATGTCTTGGATTTCTCTTGTTTTTATCTTGTGACACAACGGCAAAAGACACTATTTGGCAACACAAATCAAAGTAATGGAAAAAATTTACTCAAACTTGGACGATTTAACATAAAGGAAAAATAACGTAATTAGACAAACATATGATATGTATTTACATTATTCAACTATAGTTGAAAAAATTACAATTTATAGCTATAGTTAGGGTTTTGTTGCTATTTTCTCTCTCCTCTCTTCCTCTCTTCCTCTCTTCCTCTCTTCCTCTCTTCCTCTCTCTCGCCTCTCTCCGCTCGCTCTCTCCAATTTCTTGCCAGATATACAATTACATATGTATACTAGTTGCATATATACAATTATTTTGACAGATATACATAGTCAATTTGACAGATATACATATATAATTCGCCTCCCTTCACTCTCTTCCCTCTCTCGCTCGCCTCTCTCCTCCCTCTCCCAATTTCGCTTGCCAGATATACAAATACATATGTGTATTAGTTACACATATACAATTATTTGACAGATATACACATACAATTTGATAAATATACATATACAATTCGCCTCTTTCCTCCCCTCAAGGTCACATAGCCCAGGTTATGCCATGTAATTATGTAAAATATAGTTATTTGACTATATTAAATTTCAAGCCTAAGCTATTTATGAAAATTCCCTAAATAAAACAATACAATGTTACTAGCAAGAACATAAATATATTAGCTACTAACCAAATTTGGGTATCAATTGGGCCAACCCAAGTTCATCATGACCCATTAAGTGTGAATCAAGTGAGACAATGAATGGTGACTAAGACATTGGATAAAGGAGAAAGATAGAAGTGAAGTCAACATAATATGTGGTTGCATGATATGCTAAGATTATTTAAGGTTATGTGCTCCAAGTTAGTATGTTTGAATATCTAGGTGTGGAGAAGTCTAAGTATAGTATATGATTATGGTTATGCTTGCCAGTAAAAAGCTTAGGTTATATGATGATTATAAAAGCTAGAAGAAGTTAAAGAAGGGTGTGTCTCAAAGGAATATATTGATGAAATTTTATGTTTGAATTTAGATTGAAAAAAATTATTTAAAAAAAAAAAGGTTGTTCTGCTCCAACCCGCGGTCCTACTAGGGTTGGGTTGGACTAGACTGGTCATTTCAAGGCCGTTCAAATGAAAGATCGACCCATCCTAGCTCTTTAAATTTTTTGGGCACGAGACTTGAATTAAGTGGGATTGGGCTAGCCCATAGGCCATATGGTATCCTTTGGAGAAAAAGAGATATTATAAGTGGGAGCTTGAACATAAAAATTATGAAATTTGAGTTTAAAAAAATGATATTTGAAAATAAGAATTGTGTTTGAATATGAACTCAAGTTTAGAGATTTAAAAAAAATCAAAAATTAAATATCAAGTTATATTATGGAAAAATATAAGAGTTTTATGTCTAAATAGTTTTTCAAAATAATATTTCAGATAAAAATAAAAAATATCCATGACCAAACGGACTTTAAAGTTGTCTTTGAGCTTTCCTTTTGTTATGAAAATATTTGGTATTCTAATTTTTAACCAATGGTTAAGATTTTATTTTAGCTAACTGAATCTTAATTATTAATTTTAAAATATAATGTATTCTATATTTATGTAAAAAATTTGAAAAAATAAAAATAATATGAAAATGGAGAAGAGTCCAATATTGTTATTGACCTGACACATACCTTGATTTGATGAACAAATTAAATACCATTCTAGATTATTATTATTATCACATCAATTAATATGTGAAAAGTGCCAAACTTTCAAAATCATTTTTTTTTAAATACTATAAAAAAAAACTTTTTGGAGAAAATTATTTTTTAAAATTTCTGAAAAGCAGTCTCAACTACTTCTCAAAATCACTTTTTTTTCATTTGGTAGCTGATTTAAAAGTGAATTATGCAGGTATTAAATCTTGCATAAGTAATAGTACATGTTTAGTTATTTAAGAGATAAGTTTTTTTCATGTTTAAAAATTAGTATGATATATGTTTTGCAGTTTAGAAATCCACGTAACTAATACACGTATAAGTTATGAGAGAATATGTACGTATATTATTTTATATTTTGCAGTTTAGAAAACCCAAATAACTAATACATGTATAAGTTATGTTATACGTGAAGGAATCTATATATTATTTTATGAGGATAAAAGGTAAAAAAAATAACTAATCAACTTGATCAAATACACTTTTTTCGTAAATAAATATTTTTGACCTCCTAAAAACTTGACCAAACAGACTAGAAGACGCGTCTTATATATTTGCTCACCTCAATTTTGTTTATTAAATAAGGAAGCTTCCTTCAAGTGCTATACTCAACTTGTCATACATATGGATATATAACAAGATCCAAAATTTTAGGAAATGCCATCTATTTAATTATTATACTAAGTATAATTATTTTATTCATTCTGGTTCTAAATCACAGATTCTAAGTCCTTATTAATTACAATGTAAATGATAAAAGCAAAGAATCTTTCATCACATCAATCTCAAAACTTCAAAAGTTAGTTCAAGCGATAAGAATAGTTCCGATTATATTAAATAAATCACACATTCGAACTCTCAAAAGGTTGATGTGCGACTTTTCACATCCCATCACAGACATATGATGTGTGGGCGTAATTTAATGTGGAATTGTATTCATGTAAAGAAATAGATATTCTATCTAGTTAAAAATAGAAAGTTAAAAACTTTGTATACAAAATATTAGAGACTATATATTTTTATTGTGTGTCGTTAAAGAATTTAATCTCTTTATTATATCCGATGTTATGAATTATTTTCTTAAAGAATAAAATAGATATACTTGCTATTGGTATAGTGGTACCTAGCTCAAATGCATATATCTCACTGCAACAGTCACAACTCATCGTAAAACTAAAATTACAACTAATCGAAGAAGACACAACTCATTTTAAATAGATGATAGTCAAATTACATCCTTCTTTGATATACAAACACTTCATCTCTAGTTCACATCTTTTAAACAACAACAACATACTCAGTGAAATCTCACAAGTGGAGTTTGGGGAGGATAAAATGTACGCAGACCTTACAACTACCTCATCGAGATAGAGACGTTGTTTTCGGGAAACCCTCAACTCAAAAAACAAACCCCATAAGCAGAATAAACTAGATATGAAAAAAAGAAAACTTATTCACATCTTTTAAAACCCAACAAACGATATGGATTGTAATAAAATATTCTCTAACTCTGATTTGTAGTGTTCAAATTTTAAGTCCACCAATGCATGTGTTTGCCTTGGAGACTATGCTCATGCTACAATCCTGCTGGCTATAATTAGCTCATAATTGAAGCCAATTTAGTACTCCCTCCGTCCAACTTTACTTGGCCCCTATTGACTTGGCACAGGAATTAAGAAGTAGTAAATGATAGGGGTAATTTTACCAAATCACCCTTTGAATATAATTAATGCAATGTATTGAAAAATGTAATAGGGAAATAATTATAATTAATGACAAGGGTAAATTAGGAACTAAGTGTAAAATTATCTCTTGATTTTATAAACTGGACAAGTATTGTTGGACATCCTAAAATAGTATAGGGGCCAAGTAAAGTTGGACGGAGGGAGTAATACTTTCGTGCATAGAATTGATCAATAAACAAACATTTATGTTAAAATAAAGCAACTAAGGTTCTTCAACATCACTATAAAAACAAACCCTAATTGATATGCTTACACTTGCCTTAACAATATTCCCATTAAATAGTGAAATAATGGCAACAAAACTAGTACTTGTTTGCATTTTCTTGATTTTGTGTGTTGAAGTTCCAAAAAGTTTAGCAAAGGAGTATGTGGTGGGTGACAAAAGAGGTTGGAGTCCGGGTGTTGATTATCATCCATGGGCTTATGGCAAAAGCTTTCGTGTCGGAGATGTTCTACGTGAGTGTTTCAGTTTACGTGACATTATTTTATTTTATTTTATTCGCTTTAAAGAGGAAAATTAAATGAATGTCTTTTCTTAGTTATAAATAATTAAATTTTAAACTTTTTATTTTACTTTTGAGGTATATTTGGCATGTTAGAAAATATTTGTTTTCATGTTTTGGAAAATATTTAAGCTATTTTTATTTTAATGAAAATGTTTTCGAAAAAAAAAAAAGGAATTTTTTATGTTTGATCAACAGAAAATAACTTATTTTCTTTTTTCGCCATACCTTAATGATAGTATGATTTTGTAACCTCAAAAATGTCATGTTGAATTTATGATGAAAATATAAATTTTTAAAGTCTTTCTTTCTTCAATTAATTACATGGAAGTCAACACCATCATAGAAGGGAGTAGCACTTAAATTAGAACAAAGAAAATAAGATTTATTAAAAATGTCATGTAATTTTTTAGTACACAAAAAGTTAAAGCTTTAGTTATATGGGTTCATCGAACTCAGTAATTTTAATTCAAATCTCATACTTTATTTTAAAATATTCATTAAGTATATATTGATTATGACTAAAATAATACTAAACTCATAAATTTCAAATCTTGATTTCGACAGATTTCTTCTACACCCCAAAAGTGATAGATGTGGCATCAGTGGATATTTCAAGCTTTGCACTTTGTGACAGTAATATCAAAACTTTCTACAAGGATAATAGTGGCCAGACTTCAATTACTCTTGACAAATCTGGGCCATACTATTTCATATCTACAAGTAAAGAAGGGTGTTCTACAGGTCTCAAGTTAGAGTTGCATGTTCTTTGAAAATTAATTATGTCAAGAATTTTATTTGTTGATGTCTATTTATTTATTTTTAAGTGGCCCAAATTCTTTTATGCACTTGTAATAAGGTTGTTTGATAATAACATGAATGTTTTACTTACTATTTATAGTTAATTTCTCTTTTATCTACTTTAGATTTGTTGGGATTTAAAGAAGTTCGAAACTGACTGGGTGCAAACAATTTCTGAAGGACAATCGGATTGGGTAAAATCTAAATTAATCGTGGTGCACTTGCGGGAAATTCCTTGTCGAGGGTCTGTGCACCTCTGGGATTAGTCGGGACTCTAAGAGACTCGGACACTCGATGCAAATTAAAAAAAAAGATTTGTTGGGATCTAAAGTACTTAACTCAGAGTTGTGTGAGATCTAATTAACACAGTCATGTGAGACATAATATAGATTATCAAATTAACGATTAAATACATAGTGATTTTTATTAAATTTAACAAAAACAAAAGATGCTTCACAACATTATATGGAGCCCTCATTTCTCTTGGAAGAACAATCTGATCATATACATAATTTCACATACAAATGTTATAGGCTATATTTTAAAGATGTAAGCATGACTCTTGATCTTGAAGCTAATTATTGAAAATATCATCCAACGAAAGCATTTCAAAATCATATTACTTATATAATAGATAACAGTCTCAATTACATAACACATATAAAATATGTTAAAATGTAGCTTAAGAAATACATCTTGAAGTATGAGCAGATATCTTTAAACAAGTTAGGCTCCAATTCTACAATCTTCTATAATGATCACAAATTCATAGTCAAATTCTTTCAATACTTGGATGATCAAGCATTGTATAGAAAAACTTGTTGATTTTCTAGATTAGGAGAATCCCCACTTATAGGAACTTCTTCCTAGTCTGAAATGGAGAAAAAAAATCCACATTTTTCTTGAAAACATGAAACACATGTTATTCCTCCTTTTTGCCTTTTGAAAATCGAAATCTGAGTTCTAATTAAATATGGGCACTATAAGGACCACTAAATTAATTTCTGAGACTTCCTATTATGCAATATAATTCCAAAAATCGATTTGAATTATTTTTACCACAATAAATTACTAATCATTCCCTTAAAAATTCGTAAGTTCACTCTTCCATTTATATTTTGAAATTCAACATTAACTACTTATGTAATTCCTCATTTTAAGATTATAGATATTAATCAATAAATTAAATTATTGATGAATTTAATTTAATAATAAATTTTCTTTAGAGCAATATTTAACTTATTTCATGTGTCAAATTCATAAATCTACCGATCGGCTTTGCATATGAAATTTAAAAACTTCTCATAAAAAAAATATCATCAATCTCTATATTAAGACATGTATCCATCAACTAACTAATTATTTCATCAAATATATATTATGATGATCCGATCTAGCGGGTATATTGATCCATCTCATAATCTCACATTTTAATAAATTAAAATGATAATTAATATAATGTTCTGACCTTGTCGTTATGGATAGGTCAATGGGGAAGGAAATTGGGCCAAAAAACTTTTGAGTAATAATTTAAAATTTTTGAGCCTAGGTCAGAATAAGACAAAATCTGAGACATGCGAAGTCTAGGACAATCCGATAATGGATTGAAAGTTGATTTATTAGTTTGATATTTTGAGTTGATAGACAAGACAATAAAGAGTCTGTACAGAGACAGAAACTTCATAACTCGCGTCATAAGTCCCCATTTCACAACACACCTTCAAACCATAATGTTCAGAAATATATTATTTGCGCCAAGATCAATTTTGAAAAGTCTACTCATTTGAATTCAATTTCATAAATCCATACACGCTCCTTATTGTCTTGGATATTATATCAAAAGATGTAACTTATAAATCAGCTCTCAATCCATTACCGAATTTTCGTAGAGTTCACGTGACTCAGATTTAGTCCAAGTCTGGCCTAAGCTCAAAATTTCTAACTTACTACTCGGAAGTTCTCTGACCCAATTTTATTTTCTATTGACCTACCCATAATGACAGAATCACCATCACTCGTACCTGAGTTAACAAATAAAAAAATTAGGCTAAGACAAAAATAGAGTAGTACCTGAATCGGCAAACAACTAAAGATAGATACTTGTCTCACATATCCCTATCAATTTTTCAAATTGCTTTCTGAATTGAATGATGTTTGTATTTGACCTTTATGGACTTAATCCCCTTGATCCTCAACTTTCGAACATCCGGATCAAGAATTACAACTAGCTCTCTCTCATATTGTAGTTTTTTATCTAACAACATTGAGTCCCACTTAATGATATAGTCTCCATCCTCATGGTATCTTTTCAACATAGACATATAAAACACTAAGTGGACTCTGGATAAACTAGATGGGAAAGCCAATCTATAAGCCACTAGCACTACACACTCAAGGATCTCGAATAGGCCAATATAGCGAGGACTGAACTTGCTCTTCTTACCAAATCTCAAAGAAACATGCTCACTAGTATGACATATTATATCTCTAAGCTTGATATTTGCATACTCTTTATATCAACCATGGGTTGCTAGGAACTTTGCTTGAATACTTCTTATTTTATCATGAGCACCCTTCACCAAGTCAACTTCCAAGGGCTTTACATTTCTAACCTAAAATCATCCTATGAGTGATCTATATTCCCTTCCATAAAGGGCTTCAAAAGGAACCATATTAATATTGAAGTGATAGTTATTACTATAAGATAACTTACACAACGGTAGAAACTTGTCCCAATGATCACAAAAGTCAATCACACATGTCCTCTGTGTGTCTTTCAAAACTTGGATAATTCTCTTTTGCCTATCCATCAAGGATAGAGAGGGGCATCCCATGTAATCTCAATATCTCTTTCACATAAATTTTTGTCAATTGCTGAGTATTATAATCTACTATGACCAGAATAAAATAGACTAACATTGTTAGCCAATCAACCACAACCCAAATAAAATCAAACTTCGCCACGACCTTAGGAAGCCCCACAAAACATTTGTGGCTATCCTCTTCCACTTCAATTTAGGAATGAGCATTCTCTGAAGTAAGCATGTTGGTCTTTGATGCTCATATTTCACTTGTTGATAGTTCTGTCACTTGGCCACAAATTTTGTTATGTCTTTCTTCATACTGGCCACCAATATCCTCTTCTCAAATTTTGATACATTTTGGTTACACCTAAATGAATAGAATATTATAAATCATGAACCTCTGATAATACTTACTCAATTATGCCATCTACTCGGGGAATACAAATTTTTCCCCTAAAACTTAGTACTCTACACGCATCAAGAGCTACATCTTGTGTCTTACCGTATATTGTGTTCCTTCTTATATCTTTCAAGGTCTCTTCCTTAAACTTCTTGGCCTTAATCTCTTCAATGAAAGTGGGTCTCAATTCAATACTAGTCAATACCTCATCTTTCTCTGAGATGTCTAACTTCATGAATTTACTCTCCAACGTTTGAATCTTCCTAGCCAATTGTTGCTTGATTGCTCTCAACCAGGCTAGGCTACCTATACTTATCAATTTTTGACTCAATATGAATTCCACCACATTTGTCACACTCATATTCAAGGGCGCAACTGGCACCTAATGCCAAAACTTAGGTCAGAGTTGACCACGATAAACCATTTGCTAATAGCGCATAGCAGCCACCCACAATTACCAAAATAAACAAGTATAATTTTTTCTAACAATAAGTGATCGGCCGATAAGGTCCCTGTTGAGAGCTCTATAAAAGAAATAGCTATCCCAAATAGTTCACGTAAATAAATAACCAACTAGCACACAAATCCTATTTGGACCGTAAAGGCCACCTTGATGTATGCATGGAAGCTGAAAGCATGTATATATCAAGACAATACAACAATAGTTATCGAACCTCAACAAATCAACAACTAGGTCAACATGGCCATTTATGTAGCTATACAACCCACACACTAGTATGCAAGTCTCTATAAGTAGCAAATCTTAGCGAGACAGGGCCCCGACCTACCCAAAAATATATACAATAAAAGTTAACAAAGCTCAAAACTCTGGTAGCTTTGGAAGAAAAGGGCTCGACAACCTGGTAAGAGTCAATTGTGCTACTAGAGAGGTCTATCAGATCGTCTATCGGGACTTATAGGTATGAATGCAATGCCCCTAGGCAATGGGGCATCAGTACAAAATAATGTACAAAGTATGAAAGGCAATAATATAAATGAACAGATATCATAATAGACTCAATGTAATAAGGTAGGGAATTAAGAATAAGATAAGCATATCAACTTATTGTTGAATCTAAGCATACCAAAATAATCAAACAACAACCTAACTAAGCCCCCATAAGCTCAATAAGTACAAATAATAGATAAGACCACCTACCTAGGCCCTCATAAGCCCAAAAGGTGTCAATTCATGCTAAATACCTTTATCAGTAGCCCCTTGCTCCGTAGGCAATTACATAGCCTCTTAGGTAATAATATAACTCAATAGGCGATGTATATCCCTCTTAGGCATTAATATAGACTTGTAGGAAACTCGTAGCCCTCTTTGTCAATAACATAGCCCTGTAGGCAATACATATCCTTCTTAGGCATTAATATAGTTCCATAGGCAACTCATAGCCCTCTTAGGCAGCAATATAGCCCCGTAAGCAGTACATAGCTTCTTAGGCCTCAATATAGCCCCGTAGGCTACTCGTGGCCCTCTTAGGTAGCAACATAGCCCCGTAGGCAACATATTTCCTTCTTAGGCCTTAATCACGTTCCTGCAACTAACCACAATAGCTGCAAGGGCAACAATGACAATTCAATAGGCTAAAAGTAAGTAATTTGGCTATAAGCAACCTATACGATTAGCCTCTAAGTTGTTCCCATCGTAGGGCTGCTACTAACAAAATATGAATCCTGAAAAGGGATTACTACAACTCAGGAAGACAACAACCAACAATCTTGGTCACAAGTATAACAATGATAGCAACCTCCTTGTATTGCTCCTATGCTTTAAGAAAACATGATTTGCCTCCACTATTTTATTCATATCAATGATGATTTTTTCATTAACTTACTAACATCAGGATTTTCTTCTTTAAATTAAAACATTTACTTGTTGGATGGCCAATGACACGATGAAAGTTATAGTATTTGGGATCATTAACCTTATGAATTTCTTCAGGCCTCTTTGATTCAGAGAGGCTAATAACTTTCTTGATTGGCAATTCATTAAATATCATAGGTATAACTAAATTTGAAAATGGATAAACTTTTACCTTTAACTTCTTCAAAGTTGGACGACATTTCTCATCCTTTAGATATTGACTCGAAACTTCCTCCTCTTTCACTTTTTTCTTAATTGTGAGCTTCACAGAAGTTGCTTTCACTTTGGATCTTCAAGGTCAAACCTTTCTTGAAATTCTTCTTTTCTTTTATTAGATCAGCAAAAAGAGACTTGAATTTTTGGATGACTTAAATTCCCTAGAGATGTATTTCAATTGCCGAAAATATTAGTTAGTGCTTTGTTCTTCGGGAAGAACTCCGACGATCACTCCTTGAAAGAAATATGTCATGTTTGCTCCAATGCTTGTTGAAGTATTTTCATAATGTGCTTTGGATGTCATGTATATCTCATAATTATAGTTGTAAGGGTGGATAAGGTTGCTTGTGATTGGCCAAAAGATCTCATTTTGACACTTGACAAATTATGATTGGTTCTTGAATTTGACTGGGACTACCACATCACTTGAATATATGGCGTCGTCTTGTTGATCTTAGATCCCAAGTCACCACAACACGTAACAAGTATTTGGGCTTCAAGGTGAAATGAACCTCGGACTTGAAGAACTTAATACACTTATTTATTTCTTAAAGTCCAAATTAATCATTCAACCCCAAACGAACATAAATTTAATTCAAATTTTGTATGAATTTAATTCAATAAAATTTATGTGTTTGGTAAGTCACTGAATTTCAAAAGAAATAATTTGACATAATGTCCAAACAGGCCCTTAATCAGCTGTTACCTCCCCATTCTTTTACCCTTTCTTCAGCAACTGAAGCCTGCAGCAAGAGGGAAAATTTAGTATGATGCCATTTTCTCTACTATAGGAAGTAAGTTCTGTTTGGTACCTATTAAGTTATTTTTGTTAAAATATACATCAAATTCAATTTGGCCAAACTTTTAAAAAGTACTTTTAATGTATTTCTAAAAAGTTTTTTTTTTTTTTTTTGTAAAATATCTTGGTGAAAAAACTACTTTTATTTAGAAGCAAAGAAGTTTATGTCGTTTTTCTAAAACACTTATTTAATTTTTTAAAAATAAGCATTAAAAATAAAATAAAATAAAATGTTTTTGTTTGATAAGTAAAAAATAAAAAATTATCTCAAAAATATTTATATGTAATTTAAAAAAATATTGTAGGGGAGAGAGAGGATGAGGAGGGGTGGCGGAAGTGGGATGGTCTAAGAGGTGGGGATTGGAAGCATTGAGTGGTTGGATGGAGGGGATACAATAAACATAGAATGTCGAACTTGTTTTACCTACTTTCATCCATTACTAGAAACAACTCATTTACCATCGAATCAGGTCAATGCGAAAAAATCATGGTAAAAAATAGTGTGAAGCTTTCTAAAATGAAAACATTACTATTTTTCTCACCGATTCAATCAAAATATCTATCAAAATAGTCACTGAACATTTTTCAGTATGAAAAATAATAATTTTCCTATTAAGGTTTGAGGAAGTCATCTAACTCATTTTTAAAAAAATATGTTTTTCTATAAAAGATATTTTCCTTCGTACCAAATACATCCACAATACAGAACATATATATATATATTAAAAGTATTATATATATAATAAATTTCTAAAAGATTACCTCTTTTTGCCAATTAGTATTGGCAATCATGAGAATAAGAATAGTGGTTTGAAGTGTGGTTCCTAGCAACATTCCAGCCCACATGCCCTGTCATTTTTAGTTTACAAACCAAAAGAAAAGAGAAGCACCATGAGATTGGAGAAATCATATTTAATAATATTTCTAACTATTTTATTTTGTAATTTTTTTTTTAATTTATGAATATGTTTTTTTTAGTCTTATTTTTTTTTAAAATTGACTGAAAATAAACGAATTTTTGGCATTTTTTCTATGTTTTCAAAAAAACAACATATCCAGTGGGAGGTCTGGGAGGATAAAATGTATGCAGATCTTACCGCTATCTCATAGAGATAGAGAAGTTATTTTCAAAATAAATAATTTTTTTTAAATCTAAAGATGGGAGTATTAATTATTTTTTAAAAAAGAAATTATCTTTTTCTTTAAGGAGTTTTTCAACTATATATCTTGTTTTACGAAAAAGTTTGGGAAGAAACAAAAAAACAATATGGAAAAAATTGTCCTTTAATTAATATCATTAACTATTTTTCTTTAAGAGATGTATCATACTTCAAAAATCTCTCCGTCCACTTAGATTTAAAATTTCCCGGTACCCCTTAATGTCTTTGTCTACTAAACTTTAAAAATTTCCTCTTCCCATCGAGGAAATGAAAGGATTATTATCCTTCTGTAATTAAAAATAACTTAACTTTTTTATAAAAAAAAATTATACCCTTAATGAGATACTCCGTCCATCCACATTTACTCATTAATTGTACTAAAAATAGATATCAATTTTAACTATTTCAATTTGAAAAATCAAGAAATGATATATCATTTGATACCTAATTTATCATCACTAATTATAATCATTTCCCAGAATATTGAATTTGTTATATATATGCAAAAGATGATACAACAAAATCATCATTATGATTATTAATTACTCCTTATGTCAAGTTAATACTAACAATTAGACATGGTAAGAGAGAGAGTTATTCATAGTTAAACACAAATTTCAAAATATTTAAAAAAAAAATTAAATCAGATATTATCACATAAATTAAAACGAAAAAAATACTGACCTTAACACCCATGTTGAGGGGAAAGCTACAAATAAGGCCCAATGGAATACCAAATACATAGTAGCATACTATGTTCACATAAGCTACATATGTTTGCCATCCTGCTCCAATAGCCACACCTATAATTGTTGTTCCATTATTAATTAGTTATATAATGCAAAAGTTAAAGATGGGAGAAATTAGAATCATCTATAATGCTATAAAGTTTTATTAAAATAATTATAGGAGAAATTACATATATATACAAAAAAAATATATAAAAAAGTAGTCCATGTTTTATTTATATAAAAAAATAGCTCCAAATCAGTAAAATTATACATTACCATACAATATAGTTATAGAAAGTATACACTGCTATACAATGTATACTACTTATACATGATATATACACTAAATATACATTGACTATACATGTCTATACAACGAGGATTGAATGCCCAAAATTGTAACAAATATCCAAAGGTCAACTAGATGGCTACTTTTCGTAATTAAAAAAAAGTAAGTTATTTTTTGTGTAAATAATTTTTCTCAGGACTTGTAGGTGTAAATATTTTAGAAGGAAGAGAATATACCTGAAAGAGTAGGTTGAAGACCGTTAAGCATAATTGTAGTTCCTAATAGAGGAGTAAGTTGATATACAGCTTCCTGGACTTCAAAATTTTCCGTAAATAAAGGCGGATATCGCCTTCCAGCAATAAAAATTGCTATTGTAAATATTGCTCCAAGTAAAAGTGAAGTAATTGACACCACTAAAACTGAAAATTTTGCTGCTCTAGGGTGCCCTGCTCCTAATTCATTTGAAACCCTAACACTGCACCAAAAAAAAGAATCAACCGACTAAAATAGTTATTATAATAAAAAGTCACTATTTTTAAAATAAAAATTAAAATAAAGAAAGTGATTTTGTGAGATACTTAATAACTATTAATTGAATGAACCTCCTTCGCTTAGTTCGTACGTCTATTTTTTAAAATTTTGAACCCTCTTAACAAAAATTTTGACTCCTTCACTGAGCATATGAGAAATCTACTCATTTAGAAATTGATACTCTCATTGTCTCAATTTATATGGTACATTTCGTCGATCTCAAGAGTTAAATCAACTAATCTTTGAAGTTAAACTCAATACACTTTTAGAAAATTGAATTTTTTTTCCACCAAGAATCAATATGCAATTTATGTTGTAAAACATGCTGAAAAAACACATAATTAAAAATATATACACAATGAAATATTAGGAAGCTTCCTAATTTTGTGTTAAAATACTATTATTTTTTTCTTTTTTATTGTATTAAATTAAAATATTTATTAAAAAATATATTTTAAAATATTAATCAAATTTTACATAATTTGAATATCAAAAAACATAAAGTGTCGCACAAACAAACCTTATTGCTGCATTAAAACCAATGCACAACATGAACGTCCACCCAACTATGCTGGTGCTGCAAAACATCAAAACAAAAAAAAATTAGTATAAAAAGTTATTATTTCCTTTAACGGACTTGAGAAATAATTTTTTATTTTTACTTTTTTTGTTTGCATCCAATGCCCGAATCTTCGACTAATTTCAAGGGTGTACATCTTAATTTTAAAATTGTAAATTAAAGTAAAAATACATATCACCAATCATGATTGAACAATAAATATTTATACTCTAAGGGAATATACTCTAAGCAGCGATAACAATATTTATTTTTGGGGTGGCAAAATCAAATTTAATTTGTCCAATTCGTTTAAATTTGAGCATATTATTGATCCGTCCATTTATTGGCTTAACTCATTTTGATCCATTAGAAACTGCGTTAATATATAGCCTAAGTTGGCTCAAGAAAAATATTTTCAAAATATTTTAATTTTTAAAAAAAATATAGATATGTTATATATAATCATAATAAAGAAAAAAATAATTTTAATAGATACTAAAATATTATAAAAGAGCAAACAAAATAGGTGAAACTTAGTAAAAATCAAAGTGAATTAGGTCTTGACCCGTTCTATGACCCAGTCTCTTTTGACTTAACCCATTTTGAATAAAATATATCACAATGCTTAAAGTGTGATTCTTTCGTAAATTTTGCTATCCCAGCTCAAGATTAGGAACTTCGGAATTTATATCCCTGACCCACACAAAATGATAAATGCACCCCTTAGAAATCATTTTTTGGATTTTTAGACATGAAATAAATTGACCCTTAAACACCAAATCACTACCCTTCCACTCTAGAAGCGGCTCATTGGTAAATGAAAATTGACCCTACGGATTCTACAATCGATAGATGCATCGGAAGCATGAAGTCAATCCATGCCAAGAATGATATCAAAATCGGTAAGCTCAATAAGATCACATGGGACTATTTTATACAAAACCGACACGTAATAATTTCTATAGATTTTCTTGGCTAGGACCGAATCACCAACGGGGGTATAAACCGAAAAGGGCTCAACCAAGATTTTGGAACATATTCAAATCTTATAGAAAGATAAAGAGTAACAAAAGATAAATTAACGCCCGGATCAAGCAAAGCATATATGCGAAATGTTTTGCATATTAAATTGCTCCTTCCACCATAATCATCAATGTTAGACATTGTGATGATTAAACTTGCATTTAAACATGCAAATTAAAATCGTAATTTCATATCGTATATTTAAACGGGCCTAAGTAAACTCACCATACGGAGACAGCATCAACAGCAATTTTTGCATCCTCTACGTATCCAGCAGAGAGAATCAAAGCCATGAAGTACCAATACTCTAAGCTACAAAATTTAAAGAATTATTAGTTATCAATACATTTTTCGAGAGTCAATTTAAATCCAAATCTAAATTAAATTGGCTTAATTTAATATTTTAAAAATTATATATATATAAAATATGACAAATTGTAATTTGTTTTGTAATAATATGATATAAAAAAATTAAAATTCATATTATTTGACTCTAGAATAAAATGTTAGTTTAGGTCTACTGGAAGACAACTATATTATAAAAATTGATTAAATAAATTAGGTTATGCTATAACATCAACATATAAAAACACAAGGACATTACATATTTAATAGTTTTCTTTTTGTGATGTCTTCTAGTTATTTTTATACTCCCTTCGTTTAAAAAAAAAAACCAAGTTTAATTTGATGCGAAATTCATAACAATAATAATAATAAATTATAATTTTAAATTATATTATATTAAATATAATAAAAAAATTAATATTATATAATTTTAAATATGCTACATGAAAAATTAAATTTAAAATTTTTTCAAAAATTATTTTTTTGAAACTGATTAAAGAAAATATCATTATTTTTTTTAAACGGAGGAAGGAACATTCTTCCTCACAATTATTATTTTTTTGGTTTTCACAATGAAACCAAAAGAAAATAATAAAAAGTACTACTTGTTTTTTGTGGGTATAAAGTACACACGTGGGGAGATAGTACAAATAAGTCGATTTAATATTAAAATTTATGTAAAAATTATTGCTCCCTATATTTTAATTTATGTGATATAGTTTAATATGATAAAAAAAAATAAAGACTTTTGAAATTTATAGTCTAAAATAATTTGTGTAATTATAAATTATTTCAAAATGAGCATTATATAGAAATGTAGCATTCTTTTGGACAGACTAAAAAGAAAAGGATCTAATATATCCCTCAATTTTGTCATTTAAGCTAATATACCTCTCGATATAAAAATGCCTAGCATATATACCCCTACTATTACACAAATGACTCGCATATATCATTTTCATCCAACCGAAGTAAAAAAAAATCAATTTTAAAATTATTTTATTAAAAAATTATTCATGTATGGGCATATTTAATCCTTCTCATACATACTTTTTTTATTCAACAACTAATTTCAATATATTATTTTGGTGATAAAATTTATTTTTATAACATTTATCAGTTAATATGTCATTTTCATGAGACAGACAAAAAGGAAAGTGTATCAATTAATCGAGACAGAAAGAATATGTCTCCGTCAATCAAAATACTGATCAAAATTCATATAATTCAACTATGAAAAACTACAAAACATGACAAGTATTTCGAAACGAACTATCATAAATTGAGATAAATAAACTCACCAGATCATGACACCAGATGCAAGTGACAACTTAACAAATCCCCAAAGATTACCAAATGCCTTGTAAGAAAAACCAGACCATGCTTGACCACATGTCCCACATAACATGTAAACAAATTGGGCAAGTACCATGAACCACCATGAGCCATTTAACACCATAGCTCCAGCCACCAAGCCCAAACCCATTTTCATCATAAACAACCAACTCAATAGGGTATGGCCAGCTAGCGCGATCGCGGCTATGATGGCCATAGCCATCATTTTGCTTTGGGCTTGAAGGAATTTTTGGACAGGGAAGTTCATTGCATAGGCAAATAGTTGAGGAATCATCCAAAGAGCAAATTTACCTGCCCATTGTGCTATCTCAATTGGCTGGCCAATGAGTAGTAGAATTTGAGTTGCAAATAAGTAGAGAAACATTAAGGCTAATGCTGTTATGTTGAGTATTATCCAAGACCTTTGTAAATAGATCCCTAACATGTCTACTTGTTTAGCTCCATACGCTTGTCCACAAAGTGTTTCTAGTGCACTTCCCATTCCTAACTGTAGGAAAAAGATGAAATATTTTTCGTAAGATTTTCAACACTCACAAACATATAGATTGTATTTATGTCGATACATATTTAATATTTCAACCATTTAGACATCCCTCGGACAAGGGTAACTCCTTCCATGCTAATATCTGCTCGAACATATATATATACTCCTTTCGTCCCATTTTATGTGACACACTTTGACTTGACAGTGTTTTAAAATCATTTTTAGATATTTGTGTGGCTGAGAATCATTTCATTAAGGGTAAAAAATGAATTTCAAAGGTAAATTATTTAAATTGAGACATAGAGAGTAATAGATTATCAAAGCACCATAATAAACTTATTAAAAATAGAAAAAAAATTAAACACGTTTTATAAAATAGATTAAAAAGGAAAGTAAAACATTTAAATTGAGACGGAAGGAGTAATAGATTACAAAGCACCATAATAAAAACTTACTAAAAATAGAAAAAAAATTAAACATGTTTTATAAAATAGATTAAAATGGAAAGTAAACATTTAAATTGAGACGGAAGAAGTAATAGATTACCAAAGCACCATAATAAACTTACTAAATATAGAAAAAAGTTAAAAGCACTCCTTATAAAACAGTTAAAATGGAAAATAAAACACTTAAATTGAAACGGAAGAAGTAATAAATTACCAAAGCACCATAGTAAACTTACTAAACGTAGAAAGAAATTAACAAAAAGTAAAACACTTAAATTGAGACAGAGGGAGTAATAGATTACCAAAGCATCATAATAAACTTACTAAATACAGAAAAAGGTTAAAACACTCCTTATAAAACAGACTAAAATGGAAAGTAAAACACTTAAATTGAGACTGGGAAAGTAATAGATTACCAAAGCACCATAAATAAACTTACTAAATATAGAAAAAAGTTAAAACACATCTTATAAAACATACTAAAATGGAAAATAAAACACTTAAATTGAATCGGAAGAAGTAATAGATTATCAAAGCACCATAAATAAACTTACTAAATATAGAAAAAAGTTAAAACACATCTTATAAAACATACTAAAAGGGAAAGTAAAACACTTAAATTGAGAGTAATAGATTACCAAAACGTCAAAATAAACTTACTAAATATAGAAAAAAGTTAAAAACACTCCTTATAAAACACTTAAAATGGAAATTAAAACACTTATTAAATTGAAATGGAAGAAGTAATAGATTACCAAAGCACCATAGTAAACTTACTAAACGTAGAAAGAAATTAACAAAAAGTAAAACACTTAAATCGAGACGGGAGTGAGATATAAATTACCAAAGCACCATGATAAACTTACTAAATATAGAAAGAAATTAAACACTCGAAAAGTAAAACACTTAAAATGGAGACGGAAGTGAGAGATAAATTACCAAAGCACCATAACAAAGTCCTGCAATAACAGAGTTTTCTACAGATACAGCAGCAAGTTGTAGGACTCCAAGATGACCAGCAAAGAGTTGAGTGATTTGGGCAATGGAGTATTGACATATAGAAGTTGAAATTGCTGGAAAAGCAAGGGACCATAGTTTCTTGGATTCAATACAGAATTCATGGAAGAATGTTTTGACTCCATCAATTTTTTGTATATCATTAGAATCAAAAGAAGGCAAATGGTGATAATCACCCTCCATTTCTATTGGAGGATGACTTCTTTTAATCTTTCAATATCTATTGCTCATGAAAATAGTCCCCTCTGTTATAGGACTTGTTAGGAAAGGAAAACATATATTTTTTTAAAAAAAAATGGGGCACGGGATGAGAAAATGGGGAGGGGATTATAACGTGGAAAATCAGTAAAATGAGAGTTTAGGTAGTCAACCAATTGAGCTACTAAGATTCTCCAGAAAGGAAGACATATCAGTTACGTTCATGGTCAGAAAAATTTACTCTCTTTGCGTCATTTTATGTGGCGTTGTTTGACTTGACACGGTATTTAAAAAAAATTAAAAAAATTGTGATGTAAGATTATTCTTGGATATTTGTGTGGCTTAGAATAATTTGATTAAGGGTAAAAAAGGAATTTCAAAGTTAAATTATTTTCGATTAGAGTAAAATGATATTTTTTTTATATCAACCAAAAGGAAAAGAGTGTCACATAAAATGTAATATAGGGAGTAAGAGAAGGTTAAAATAAAGGAGACATGTGAAAGAAAAACAAGGAAAAATTCGTAAAGAGAGAAGGGCAACTATTATTACGTACCTTTTTAGTTATCACAATTTTTATTTTTTAAATTAAGTTATATAAAATTTTGACTATCATTTTAAATATATATTGATATGAAAAAAATGTAATCAATAATATTTTTTAAATATTTAAATTTTTATTTTAAAATATAAAATTAAATTAATTTATTTTTAAAAATTAATTAAATTAATTTACGAAAAACACAATATAACAACTAAAAATGAAAACGAAATATAATAAAACAAACTTGACCATACGGAAACGGAATCGTCCAAGAGACAAGTGACAACACCTAACGTTATCTTGAACTATACTTTTATATTGTAAAGAATTATTTTTCTAAATAGAAATATTTAATAAAAAACAATAACTTAATAAATTATATTTTAATGAATTGAAATGAATCAAAATCACACTTATTTTGAGATAAAAAAATAACTAATTAAGTTACTATTATAAAAAATTAAATTAATTTAATTTATTTTTAAAAATTAATTAAATTAATTTACGAAAACACAATATAACAACTAAAAATGGAAACGAAATATAATAAAATAAACTTGACCATACGGAAACGGAATCGTCCTAGAGACAAGTGACAACACCTAACGTTATCTTGAACTATACTTTTATATTGTAAAGAATTATTTTTCTAAATAGAAATATTTAATAAAAAACAATAACTTAATAAACTATATTTTAATGAATTGAAATGAATCAAAATCACACTTATTTTGAGATCAAAAAATAACTAATTAAGTTACTAGTACAATAACAATAATAATTATTCATTAAAATCTCAGTAAATAAAATTCAGAAAAATCACTATTTCGTGAATGTATAGAAACTATTACTTTACTACTACTCCCTTCATTTCATTTTACTTGTCAAGATAATGTTTGATAGTATCCTTGAGAAAAATTTAATAAAGAGTGTAATTTAATTAATATAACCCTATTAAATTGATTAATATTTTTGTAAATTACAGTAATAAAATTTTTAATATTTAATAATAATTTAACTATTAAGTGTGGAATTTATGAAATAATGAATATTATTTTATAATTATTTAAATTAATAATTAATTAAAATAGTTACTTTTAATATACATGATAATTAAAATAAAACGGATGGAACACAATAGACCTATTAAATAATGCCATGTAATTCATGACTTTAATTTTGTTTGCCTTTTTCTTATTAATTATTCCTATTATTTTTTAGAATTTTAAAAAAACAAGTTTCCTCTCACTTCATATTCATGTTTTTTTGTTTTCTTTTATATGGATCCCATCTAGATTTTTTTTTTGTCCTGGCAACTTAAAAACGTGTGGAATTTTGTATAAATTAAATTATTATTATTTATTTATTCATTATTTTTAAGGGCAAGCTCAATTCACTAAAGTTCTTGTTGTGTGTAGGATTCGAGAAAGGGCTCAATCATAAGGGTTTATTGTATGTAGTTTTATCTTGTATTTTTGTCAGAGACTGTTTTCAAGATTTGAACCCGTGACCTCACGATCACATGACAATAACTTTACTAGTTACTGCAATGCTTCTGCCCTATATGTCCATTGTTCAATAACTCTCAAAAATTATTTCCTTGTGTGGGGATCTCTTTTCATTGGATACAATTATACACAATTTGTTTTATTTTATATGATATTTTTCTTTTAAAAAATATTATTTTATTATAATTTAAAAATATTTAATTTTTGAAATTCTCTTTTTATTCATAATGAAATGGTTTATAGCCACACAAATATTTAATACTCTCTTTGTTAAAAAAAGAATGACTTCATTTCTTTTTTGACATGTTAAAAAAAGAATGACTCCTTTCCTTTTTGTGGTAACATTTTAATTTCATCTTTCACGTGACTTGTTTAAGGCCACAAGATGAAAGAATGTTTTGACATAACTTTAATTTAAAATCATAAAATTAAGATTTACTGTTATTTTTTCATTCTATTTTAATTATCAGGATACGATTTGACATAATTCTTAAGAAAAATTAATAACAGGTGCAATTTGATAATCCAATTAAAATAATTGATACTTTTTAAAAATTATAAATAAATTTTTTTATATTTAATAATGACTTAATTACTACATTAGAATTGAAAAAAGTGAATAATTATTTTTTAACTATTTAAATTAATAATTAATTTGAAACAATTATTTTGAATATATCTAACCATTAAAATCTAACGGAGGAACTACAACAACCCTATTAAATATGCCATGTGGCTCATGACTTTAATTTTGTTTTGTCTCTTTCTTTTTCTCTTATCTTCTTATTACTAGACTAGATGTCTAAACACGTGAATTGAAATATTTTTTATATAAAGTAAATTACATTCAGCGATACTAAATTTAAAAAAATTATAAAAATAAATAAATTATTATATAGATATGTATAGTTAATGTATATTTGTGTATCATAATATATATTTTGTGTATAGTTTATGTATATGTAATATACATTGTATAATAGTGTATACTTTCTATAACTTTTTACAAATTATATTGTATAAGCATGTATAGTTTCACTGATTTTCAACTATTTTTTATGTAAATAAAACATGAGTTACTTTTTTTGTAATTTTTTAAAATTTTCTTGTATATATATATGTAATTTTCCTTTTTACAGATTTGGATCAAAATTACAGTAATGCATGGAAGAAAATCATGACTTATTAATTTTAATGAAATTATAAATTTATAGGTCCTGGTTGATGTAAAAATCAAATATAATCAAAACGTTGTTCTCTGAGTCTATTTAAATATTTCTCATATTTAAATTTAAGGATTTGCATTTTACTTTTGACTACTAGATCTGCTGCATTGAAATTACATTATTTATTTTTCAATAGATAAAAGGAGAACACTAATGTCAAGGTACAATAAAGATAGACGAGAGAGAGTATTCAAACACAATTTTTTCTCTGCAGTTATAGAGAGAGAGAGAGCGCATGTGCGTTGCATTGGAAAAGCAAAAAGGCAAGAGGCAAATAAAAGAAGGAAAACTAACATAACTAGACAAACATATGATATATATTTATATTATATAACTATAATTTGAAAAAATTACAGTTTATAGCTATAGTTAGAGTTTTGTTGTTATAGTTAGGTTTTGTTGCTATTCTCTCTCGCCTCTCTTCCTCTCTCTCGCCTCTCTCCTCTCTCTTTACAATTTCTTGTCAGATATACAATTACATATGTATGTCAGCTGTATATATACATAGTCAATTCGACAGATATACATATATAATTCATCTCTCTGCCCTCTCTTGATTGCCTCTCTCATCCCTCTCTCGATCTCTCTCGCCTCTCTCCTCCTTCTCCCAATCTCGCTTGCCAGATATACAAATACATATGTATATTAGTTACACATATACAATTATTTGACAGATATACACATACAATTTGACAAATATACATATATGAATTCGCATCTCTCCTCCCTCTCTCGATCTCGTTTGCCTCTATCCTCCCCTCCAGGTCATATAGCCGAGGTTATATCATGTAATTATGTATAATATAGTTATTTGATCATATTAAGTTTCAAGCCTAGACTATTTATGAAAATTCCCCATGAAAAAATTGGCCAACGGAAGCAAGCGTGACAAGTGATTGGCTTCAAGTTTAAAGCCTTTACCCTTTTACAAAGAGAAAGAAATAAAGTCAAATCCTTGAAAACTAAGAAAATGGCATTAAGCAAGCATGTTGATACCAATTCTTGTAAATATTAAATATTAGTAATTTATATATATATAATTAGTTGATACAAGAGAAGGGAGGAGTTGATGGTGAATTGACAGAAAAGCCCTCATATCATGCTTAGGTTTTAGGGGTGTGCATCGGTCGATTCGGTTCGATTTGATATATTATCGATTTGATTTTTGATTTTTAAATATGCTAAATCAATAACAAATTAATAAAATAATTTTTATCAATTTTTTTATTTATCGATTTTAAGTCATTAACTGTTTGGTTTTTGATTTACCCGATAAGAATGATAATGAGAATTTGCATTAATAAAAGCAACTATGTTTACAAACTTGCAAAAGTTATAACTAGTTAATTACAAATTAAAATTAAAGCTAAAACCAAGTGGTCCAATAAAACGATCTTGAACAGTTTTCAAATCCATTAGATGGACAACAAAATTCTCACCAAGTTCCTAACCAAGACAACCACAAAACCTGAAAGAAAAAGACAACCATCAGTTTAATTGACTAATTTAACATTTCTACGTTTAATCACTTAAGTACGATAAAGATTAAAATAAGTAAAGTACTACTATAGTATCCTATTACTATTAAATTACTAATATTTAATATTTATAAACGGGTAAAATAGTAAATTTATTGGTTTATCCAATAATTCAATATTAAAAATTGATATCAAATCAATAATCCGATAAAATTTTTAAAATTATTAAAAATTTGATAACCTAAAAAACTAATTTTTTTTATCAATTTAATTTATCGATCAATTTGATTTGTACACACTCGTATTGAGTTCCTCTTGTTTAGTGGACATTTTTAGAATTTCAAAAGGTAAGTTTCACCTCATACTCATGCTTAGGTTCATCCTTTTTTGTTTTCTTTTACATGGTCCCAACTAAAGCCTTTTTTGGTTCTCACAACTTTTTTAAAAAAAACATGTGGAGTTTTGTATAAATTAAATTAATTTTCCCCCTTATTTATTCATTGTTTTTGAATGTCACAAACAAGAGTTTGGCTCCCCTTTTGTATGGTTAGATATGAACTTCCAAAAATTCTTTCCTTGTGTGGGGATCTCCTTTCAAAAATGCCAAGTCAAATCAGGTCTTTTTTTAAACGGAAAAAATAATTATTTAAGATCATAAATTTTCAATTTCTTTTATTTTTTTAAAATATCATGCCAAATCAAACAGTGTCACATTAAATAAAATGGAGGAATTAAATAGATCCCTGCTAGAATAGTTTGCAGCTAATCAACCAAATACGTCCAACTTCTCCATAAGATGGTCCAATTGCTAATGGAAATAGCTTTTTGTGTTGCAAAATATTTATCATGTTTTATTTTTCAAAGGTCAATATCATTAATTTTTGGAGCTAATTAAATTAAAATTATATATTAGAAAAATTAGACAAAAAAAATACTATCAGCTTTAATTTTTATAATTTCAATATGATAAAGAAAATATACTTTAAAATTTACTCTTCAACACCAAAATATAACAAGTGATTACCAATTTATATATTTAAACAAAAAAAAGTATGAAAATAATAATAATTTTTTAAAAGAGAACTAGCTACAAAGAAAGAAACTGATTAGACCAAGATTGTCACCTATATGTTATGTTGCCACAAGAAAAGAATTTTTAGATGTACAATTATTTTTAATATATTTGATAATTAATTTAAAATAATTATTTTTAATATATCTCACAACTAAAATGAAATGGAGAAAGTATAACAATCCTATTAAATATGTCACGTGGTTAATTTGTTTGTCTTTTTCTTATCTCTTTGATATTCTTCTTACTTCCGCTCTTTCTAACAATAATTGTTTATTATTGACTCGACACTTGAAATAAAAATGTGAATTGATATAAAAATAGTGCATGCATTAATTCTTTGTATATAGTAATACCTTATTTAATACACTTTTTTCATTCTATTTACAACTGATACAAGTATTAGTTGATGGATAGATTGTTTGACCTTAATTATCATATTACCATTTCATTTAGTTGAGATTTCTTTATTATTGATGTCTTCCGCTAATAGAATATGATTGAACGAATGTGATGAGTCCGAATGGTTCTTTTGGGGACCAGCAATAGTGTTTGAGTGTCGATCACGCTAAAGGTATCCTCCTAGCACATGATCTATTAATAATACAAATATTATTAATACACTTTATTTAATATTATTCTTATACACTCTATCAAAGAATCCAACGTAAAATTCCCCTCACCCCATATTCATGATTAGGTTCATCCTTTTTTGTTTTCTTTTACATGGTCCCATTTAAAGCCTTTTTTGGCTCTCAAAACATGTGGAGTTTTGTAGTATTCATTGTTATTGAATACCACAAAAAAGGTTGGCTCCCCTGGGATATGTCTATTGTTCAATAACTTCCAAAAACTGTGGGGATCTCTTTTCGTTGGAAACAATTATATGCATTGTGTTTTATTTTATTTGATATTTTTTTAAAATTTACTTAAAAATATATATAATTTTATTATAATTTAGAAATATTTATTTTAGAATTTTCTTTTTATTTTTAATGAAATAATTTATAATGACAAAAATATCTAATATTTTCTTTATTTAAAAAAGAATCACCTTCTTTCATTTTTAGTATGTTTTAAAAAGATCATATTTAAATATTTTCAAAAAATAATATATATTTTAAATATTTAATTTAATATTATTTATAAATACCATTGTTTGTCTAATATAAATTTTAATTTTAGATAGTTAACTTTTCTTTTTAAGATTTAATATAACCTTGTAATTACACTCGTGCAACCAAACAACACACTTATAATTATGGGGAACTTACATATATATACCATATTTAGAAAATATTAACCATTTATAACAATATGATTCTAATGCATGTATAATTCACTTATAATACATAATGTGGATTTGTTACCAAAATATAAGTTTAATACATTTTAAGACACTTATAATACATCTTTATAATTTTAATACATCTTTTATACATA
>JBCEWC010002074.1:0-36526 GCA_038996855.1 Solanum aculeatissimum
GGAAGAATTCAAAGTTTTTTTTCTTGATCGGTTCTTCCCACTTGAGCTTAGGGAAGCTAAGATGACCAAATTTATCAATCTTTGTCAAATCTCTATGACCGTGAAGGACTATGCCCTCAAGTTCACCAAACTCTCCAAGTATGCTCTTACACTTGTTTCGGATCCCCGTGAAAGAATGCACAAGTTCATATCGGGAGTGTCGGATTTGGTTGTGAAGGAGTGTCGGACGGCTATGCTTGTTAAGGAGATGGATATCTCGAGGCTCATGACTTATGCCGAACAAATTGAGAGAGAGAAACTTAAAGAGAGAGAAGTGTGTGAGGCTAAGAAGGCCCGATTTAACGGTGGGTTCTCCAATGAGTAGTGGTGGTTTTGGCCGATTCCATCAAGTCCAAGGTTCGGATATGATAGTTGCAAATCCTAAGGCACAAGTTGGGGGTAGTCCCCAAATTCCCCCTTGTGGTCGATGTGGAAAGAGTCATGAAGGTGTGTGTAGAAAGGCTACGGATGCTTGTTTCGGATGTGGTAACATGGAGGACAAGATCGTAAACTTTCCAAGGAAGGTGATGTGAGATCAAGTGGCTCCAGTTGGTGGTGCTCCTAGAAACAACCGGTTTTATGCTCTTCATGGCCGGCAAGAGGTAGAAGGAGCTCAGGATGTCGTCACGGGTATGTTAAGAATCTTTAACTTTGATGCATATGCTTTACTTGATCCAGGTGTAAACATAGCTTTTGTGACTCCTTGTTGGCTATTAAATTTGGTGTGAGTCCCGAAACCTTGAGGGGACCTTGTTCGGTGTATACCCCGTGGGTGAGTCCATTATTGCTTGGAAAGTGTATCGTGGTTGTCCGGTATCGGGGTTGTATAAGTGTTCACCAATGCCCTTGTAGGACTTGAGGTCGTATGATTCTGATATAATACTTAGGATGGAATTGTAAGGGGAGAATTCATCCTGTGGTGTAGATTAGGGATGTGAAGAGTGAAACACCTAGGCTTGAATTGGTTTCGGTTGTTAGTAAGCTCCCGATGTATTTTCCAAGGGATTGCCCGATACCCCTCCCGATAGAGAGGTGGAGTTGGTAAGGTGACATATGAGTTGAACTTGTCGTTGTACATGAAGGAGTGATATACTCATCTTTCCCAATCAACTCAAGCCTAAGATACTAGGTTTTATCTTTTAAGGTCTTAATTGCTTGTTATCTTGTGTTTCATGACATTACATGCATACATGAGCAAGAAAATGATTTACATGAGGTTTTGACATGAGTCTTGAAGGATTTTTTATATGGTACATGGTCTCTTGAGTTGTGGTTAAAATGTCTCTTATTTGGTGATTGATGTCCTCAAGTCGTAGTTATAGTACATTCGAGGACGAATGTTCCCATGGAGGATAATGTAACGACGCGAAAATTTTTAAAACCTCCTTATGGTTGGTCTTTTATGATGTTATACTGGTCATGGCTGAATATTTGAAGCCACGGATTGAATTTAATTAGCTGAACGCAAAATGGACCATTTGGTGGCCTAGAGAGGACGTTTGGACAGTGAGCTTTGAGGTAGAATAACTTTTGATGCAGGTTTAACCGTGTGGGATACTACATATAAAAATTGAATCTCTTAGAATTATCTTCGCAACGCAACTGGTTTCACTCGATTCGGAGTTCGTATGAGGAAGTTATGGCCAAAATAGTGAGACTGCCTGAAATTCGGAAGACATTGAAGATAGGCCCTGAAAATGGCCCAAGGAGAGGACCACGGACTGTGTGAGGGTCCAAGGTTCGTGTTCGAGTATGTTCCATGGTCCAGTGGGTTTAGGGTGGCCTGGACCCAACCCATAGACCAAGTGAGGGCTCACGGACCACCCCACGGTCCGTGAAACCTCAAATGATCCGTTTGGGGGTCTGTTTGGGGAGGCAGTGAGCTGGCCTTGGTTTGGGGTTGGTTTTTGAGCCAAGTGTGGCTCCACGGACCAGTACATAGTCCGTATGAAGCCACACGGCCCGTGAACCCCCCTTCGTGAAGTGTTCCAGAAAGTCTTCCGAGAGTTTGTGTTGAAACTTTGGCCAAGTGTTGTTGGACGGTTGCTTTCACGGACAATGAGCCATTATATGGCCACTGTAGCTCCTCCGTGAAGCACTTTTTTTTAGTTTAACGCCCGTTTCATTAATGGTCTTTTCATGATTTAATTAATCTCTAGGCGCCTTTTAGGTATGCTAAGGTCCCCTAAACCCCTAAATCAAGACCCTAACCCTCATTCATCCATTCTAACACTCTCAAGACTTCATTAAATTCTCTCAAGACTCTTGATCACCATTGTTGAAGCTTCGAAGAAAATTTGGGGAAAACATTCAATTTTTGCTTCTCTACTCAATTCAAGTGCTCGGGTATAAGGTATGTGGGATTTCATTCAAGGATTTTCTTCCATCCTTGAAGACCCAAGAACCCTAACCTTTAAATTATGATTTTAATCTTCTTCAAGTTATGGGTTCTTCAATTATTGTTGTAGTTTAGTGTTGGGATTTATGTGTTGTAGTTTTTAGGTGATTTAAACATGTTTTAAGCTTGAATTTTAGGAATGTTCATGGAAACCCTTGATGAATCAAATTTTATGTCCCTTTTTTATTTAATTATGCATGGGTAAATTGCATTAAGCTTTATTTATAGATATTCACATGATTTGTGATGAATTATCTTGCAAATTATGTAATTAAGTTTGAATTTCAATACCCACGTTCTTGATTCTCATTCATGGCATATGCATGGATATTGTTATGTTGAAACTCTTGATGAAACTCATGTTTTGAATGTAATGTTAAGCCTTGTGATTACATAGTCTCTTGTCATGGCTCTTTGAGCATATTTGGTGTTTGCACCACCATGATATGATATGATATGATATGAATGGATCTACTCTTATGCATGAAGTATGACATGAAGATTGGTTTGGATTTTTAGCCTATGATTCATGACTATGAACTATGTTTAACTCTTGTTAAGTATGTATGGTAGTATTTGAAAGTATATTTGGCTTCTAAGCCTATGTATGTATGATTTGAAGTTCAAGTGTCAAGTTTCCGTTTAAAAGCATATATATATATATATGTATACATATTCTTGTGGGAATATTTGCTATATGTTACGTGTATATATGTTTGTCCCACTCCCGATATCATCCCCATAGCTTGAGTCCCATGTCCCAAATCCCTTAGCGCTTATGTGTTATGTGCTTAGCTTTTGCATTTCCGAACCGATGATGTGTGTAATGATGCTATAATGGCTTGATTGAGGGCCTTCATGTTCTCCTTCACCATGTCACATCTAGGCCCCCTATCCGGGTCGTGAAAACATCATAGGAAGTCTTCAACTTCATCTAAACCTTAATGAGTCGACGTATTAGGGTAGGCTTGTATTCATTACATGCCCGGAAGGGATGTAGTGATTAGGAATAGAATCCTATGACAGAATTTAAGGTTGTTAACCTAGTCTAAGTTCTCGAGACCAGAAGGTGAGAGCATCCTAGGGTTTAAAGCAAGGTATAAAATGGGTAAACGTTCTGAGACTTGAAAGCGATGAATGAAAGGCACCTAAGAGGGACCGGAAGGTGAATTAGGTGTTAACTATTTGCTTACTCTGTGTGTGTGGTTGCAATCGTAGAAGCCTTATGTTTGAATATCGATGTTGGTGGTATGGGAATCGCAATCCTAGTCTAGAAATAAATTATTGAACTCTAGTAGTCGTTTTTTAGGTAATTGATTAGTCGAATACTTTTGATAACTAGTCTTCACATCACTACAAATCCCCCATTTATATTATGCATTTTTATCCTAGAAATACCTATTACACTTGGAACTAAGTGCTGGTAACTTTATTTTCATGCATTCTCTGTGGGATCTACCCCAACTCTTTTTAGGTTCTATATTTAATCAACGACCACTTTGCACTTCATTTGAGGTGTGAATTTTGGCATATCAAATTTTAGATCCGTTGCCGAGGAATACGGCCAAGATATTGTCTATTAGTGCTAATTTCAGTGTAATTTTATTTCCTGATTTTACTTTTTGTTTTTGTTTGTTGGTACCACATGAGACAGGTAGTGCATGCCCGCTACCCGCAGCAACAATGAACCACTGATTTCTTATGACCCAGAGTCAGAAAGATCCATTCGAAGGATGAATGCACAGGAACATGAAGCTCAGAGGCAACGTGAGTTGTCCCTAAATGTGGAGAATATGGGAAATGATGGGATGGGTATGCATGATCTTGATAAAGATAGAGTACAACCTGTAGTCCCTCCTCAACATCAAGCAGGAGTTAGACCACCTGCCCCACAACAACCACGTGCAATGTACGATGATGAAGAAAGCGCTAGGGCTACTGGGGCAATTGTCTTGCCTCCACTGCTTGTTGGTGTGAAGTTCACGTGCTTCAGATGCTCACGTTGAAGGGTTTGTTCATAGGGCAGCCAAATAAGGACGCCAGCTAACACCTTATGAATTTTGTTTCCACCTGTCAGTCATCCAAAATTCTGGGGGTTAATCAACAGGCTATCCGGTTGAGGTTGTTCCCGTTGTCTTTATCTGGTGAGGCAACAAAGTGGCCGAATGAACTCCCATATAACTATATTCGCACATGGGGTGAATTGAAGACAACATTATTAGAGAGATTCTTCCCAGCGTCTGCAAAATTAAAATTGAAGGATGAGATTGGATCGCACCGGTAGTTACCAACCAAGGCTTTATATGAGACTTGGGAGTAGTTCAGAAATAAGATTAAACAATGCATGAACCATAACCTCACAGATGAGCACTTGAAGGAGGTTTTCTACAGGTCATGTAATTTTGTCACTAAGCCAATTATTGATGTTGCTTGTGGGAGTTTGTATATAGATAGGACTTTTCCTGATATAGTGGTCATCTTGGATCAAGAAGCTAAGAACAACAGGGCATGGTATACCAGAGATGGTGACTGCTCAGGGTTCATTGTGGGGATAATTGTGGAACAATGAAAGAAAGAAGAGGAATGAGACAAAGATATGGCTCATATGCAGACTCAAATGGATTTGCTGACAAAGAGGTTGTTGGGTGGAGGACTTGAGAAAGTGAAAGCAGTAGATGTTGTACCCAGGTATGATAGTGCAGATTTTGATTTTGATGAAGAGGCTAAGCTGTTGAACAGTTAGGAGGGTTTCTGGATATTCAACTCTGAAAATTAAGGTCAGAATTATGGATGCGAAAACTATAATAATCGGCTTGGGGCGAGAGATACCGGAAACTGGCAGAATAGGGATAACTATAGAAATGACCGGCCAACAAAATATGTACCCCCCGTGAACAGAGAATGTCAGAACAATGGGGGTGGTACCTCTAAGTTAGAAGAAATGATGGCCAAGGTGCTCAACAAGGTTGAGGCTACAGAATGTGAAGTGAGGGACATGCGTGGTAAAATGTCTAATATTCGTCAATTAGTGGATTCTCACTTCACTTCTATTAAGCAGTTAGAGTAGCAAATGGGCCAGTTGTCAGCTTCAATGAATCAGAGTAAGGTTGGGGCGCTTCCCAGTGACACCATCCAAAATCTAAAAAATGATGGTCATTGTATGGTCGTGACCACAAGAAGTGGTAAGGTACTCCCTAATCCGGTTCCAGCCAGAGATGACAATACAGTTTAGGTGGGTAGAGAAGTGTCTAACACCGGTGTGCACCATACTGAAGAGGTAGTTGAAGAAACAGTCATAACACCTTATGATGCTGAGATCATTAAGGACCCCAGGGGGTCTGACAAACTAGAGCCAACGCCTTTACCAGTTGTTCCTAAGCTGCCACCACCATTCCCATAGAGGTTGAAGTAGAAGGCAGAAAATGGCAAGTTCCAGAAATTTTTGGAGATCTGAAGGAGCTGTCAGTAAATATACCCTTGGTAGAGGCACTAGAGCAGATATCGGGTTATGCTAAGTTCATGAAAGACTTAGTAACTAAGAAGTGGACGATCACAGCCTAGTCGATAGGTAACCTCCACCATTGTAGTACAATTGCTACGAGATCACTGATTGAGAAAAAAGAGGATTTTGCACGGGCTCTCTGCAACTTGGGTGCCAACATAAATCTGATGTCGCTAGCAGTCTTCAGACAGCTAGGCTTGAGAGGCCCCACACCCACGACTATGCAACTACTAATGGCAGACAAGTCAGTTAAGCAGCCCGTGGGAATTCTATGCGATGTGTTGGTTAAGGTGGGCCATTTTATTTTTCCTGTTGATTTTGTTATTTTGGACTGCCAGGTCGATTTTGAGGTTCCTAGCATCCTTGGGAGACCATTTCTAGCTACTAGCAGAGAATTGGTAGATTTGGAAACCGGTGAGCTGACCTTCAGACTAAACTTAGAGGAGGTCAAGTTCAATGTATATGCTTCTATGAAATGGCCCAGAGAGATGGCAGTGATGTCGGTCATCGACGTAGATGATACCTACTTCTATGAGGTCCTAATTGATGAAGAAATAGGTGTAGATGAGCTGACAACTGTAATCATGAACTTTCCAGATGATGGTATGACTGATTATAAGGGCACAGTGCAAGCGCTACACGACAGGGAAACCAGACATTATATGCCAAGAAAGTTGGACCTGGATTTACAAAACAGACCATCCTCACCTGCTAAGCCATCTGTTGAGGAGCCTCCGACTGTAGATCTCAAGGAACTGCCACAACACTTGAGGTATACTTTTCTTGGTGATAATAACACTTTACTTGTGATTGTGGCTGTAGATTTACAGGAAGATCAGATGATGGCATTGTTGCGGGTACTGCAGAAGTTCAAAAAGGCAATTGGGTGGTCCATTGTAGATACTATGGGGATTTTGCCAGGTATATGCACACACAAGATTAAGTTGGAAGACAATTATGTTCCTAGCATCGAGCATCAGCGCAAGCTTAACCCGCCCATACAGGAGGTTGTGAAAAAGGAGATCATCAAGTGCTTAGATGTTGGGGTCATATACTCAATCTCTAACAGTCAGTGGGTCAGCCCAGTGCAGTGTGTACCCAAGAAAGGGGGTATGACAGTTATCGCAAATGACAAGAACGAGTTGGTCCCATCATGACCTGTTACTGGCTAGCGAGTCTGCATAGACTACTGGAAGTTGAACAGATGGACATTGTAGGATTATTTTCCCAAGCCCTTTATGGACCAAATGTTATATTGACTGGCAAGCAGAGGATGGTACTATTTCCTGGATGGGTATTCGGGATACAATCAGATATCGATAGCGCCCGAGGATCAAGAGAAGACAACTTTCACTTATCCATATAGGACGTTCGCATTCAGACAGATGCTTTTTAGGTTGTGTAATGCCCCAACCACTTTCCAGCGATGCATGATGTCTATCTTCTCAGACATGGTTGAGGATACCCTTGAGGTATTCATGGATGATTTCTCTGTGGTGGGTGAGTCATTTGATGATTGTCTTTTTAACCTAAGCAAGGCTCTACAGCATTGTGAGGAGGCAAACCTGGTCTTGAACTGGGAAAAAAGCCACTTCATGGTCAAGGAAGGGAAAGTCCTTGGCCATAAGATCTCAAAAATAGGCATAGAGGTAGACAAGACAAAGATTGAGGTTATTGAAAAGTTGTCGCCGCCTATCTTAGTAAAAGGAGTCAAACGTTTTCTGGGGCATGCGGGCTTCTATCGCCGATTCATAAAAGACTTTTCCAAAATTACACATCCATTGTGTAAGGTTTTAGAAAAAGATGTCAAGTTCCAGTTTGACGAAAGCTGCAAGCAAGCCTTTATGACTTTGAAGCACAAGTTGATTACTGCGCCTGTGGTGGTGGCTCCTGACTGGTAAGCCCCATTTGAGATCATGTGTGATGCAAGTGGAACTTTTGTGGGGGTTGTACTAGGCCAAAAGAATAACAAGATTTTTCACCTTATTTACTATGACAGCAAGAACCTGAATGAAACCCAGAGAAACTACACCATGACTGAGCAGGAGTTGTTGGCAGTGGTCAATGCCTTTGATAAATTTTGGGCCTACCTCTTGGTTACAAAGGTAATTGTGCACACCAACCATACAGCATTGCAATATCTTATGGCTAAGAAGGATGTCAAACCAAGACTGATCATGTGGGTGCTATTGTTGTAAGAGCTTGATTTTGAGGTCCAAGACAGAAAAGGGACCAAGAACCAAGTTGCAGATCATCTATCTTGGATGGAGGATGAGTCTAAGGGAAACGATTGGTTAACCACCGATGACTCATTTCCCGATGAGCAGGTACTAGCCGCTTCTGTTGATCTAATTCCTTAGTTTGATGATTATGCTAACTATCTGGTGAGTGACCTCATGCCTGAGGACCTAACCTCTCACCAGAGAAAAACGTTTCTCCATGATGTGTGCAGGTACTTTTAGGATGAGCCATTCTTGTTCTGCATATGTGCTGATGGGATAATTTGGAGGTGTGTCCCGGAGGAAGAGATGATGATTATGATGGAAGCCTGTTACACTTCTCTGGTGGGAGGCCACCACAGTAGTGCCAGGACCGCCAAGAAGATACTCCAATGTGGGTACTACTGGCCCACCCTGTACAAGGACACTTGCGACCTAGTGCAGGGATGTGATCAATGCCAGCACCAAGGTAATATCTATAGATGCCAAGAGATGTCCTTGAAACCTATCCTGGAGGTGAAGATATTTGATGTCTGGGGCATCGACTTCATAGGTCCCTTTGTGAGCTCCTACGACATGAGGTATATCTTGGTGGCAGTTGATTATGTCTCAAAGTGGGTGGAAGCGGTGGCACTGCCGAAAAATGAGAGCAAGAGTGTAGCCTAATTTTTTAGGTGAAACATCTTTCCTAAATTTGAGACTCTCCAAACTATCATTAGTGATGGGGGACCTATTTTTGTAACAAGATCTTTCACGTAGTACTGGCCAATTATGGAGTTCGTCAGTATAAGGTCGCCACACCCTACCATCCAAAGACTAGTGGCCAGGTTGAAGTGTCGAACAGAGAGATCAAAGAGATATTGGCCAAGTCTATCAATGCATCTAGGACTGATTGGGCTAGGAAGTTGGACAACGCACTTTATGCCTACTACACAACATACAAAACTCCTATTGGTATGTCCCCATACCAATTAGTATTTAGTAAGGCTTGTCATTTACCAATAGAGTTAGAGCATAAGGCACTGTGGGCCTTGAAGAAGTTAAACATGAATATGGAGGAAGCCGCAGAGTTGAGACTTGACCAAATCAATAAGTTGGATAGCTTCGTCTGCATGCGTATGATAGTGTTGTACTATACAAGGCCAGGATGAAGGCCCAACATGACAGGCATATCACACCACACAATTTTAATGTGGACGACAAGGTGTTACTATATAACTCGAGGCTGCAGGTGTTTCTAAGAAAGCTCAAGTCCAGGTGGGTTGGACCGTACAAGGTTGTTAAACTTTTTCCTTATGGTGCATTGGAGCTGGAAGCTCAGACTGGGCACCAGTTCAAGGTTAATGGTCAGAGGATCAAGAAGTACTTAGGTGCTACTGTTGAAGTCTCTGTGGTGGAGGTAGTGCACCTTGACGAAGTCTGAGTAGTCAATGAGTCACGTCGTGCCGCGATGTTAAATCAAGCGCCACATGGGAGGTAACCCATGCTTTACTTATGCATTAAAAAATAATAATAACTAAATAATTTATGTCATTAGTCATTATTTTTGTAGTTGTAGGAACACGCTAGTATGCTAGGGAAGTCCCTACAGTGGGCCATGGTAGGTACGATACACGTTGGAGCATAAACTATGAAACGTGGGCAAAAGGTAGTGTTACGACACCTTTTAAGGATCGTGTGTCCTCACACGGACCATGAGAGTGATCGTGGACATGTCCTCCTAGGTAAGTTGTTTAAGCATTCCAAGTCCCATCAAATAGATGGACAAATGGACCGTGTGATATCACACGGACTGTGAGGCCAACCGTGAGTACTAACAGGCTGCAGCCGTCCAAGTGGCACAACACGGACAGCCACACAGATCGTGTAACATCACATGGGTTATGTGCTAACCATTGGATGCCAAATAAATCAAGGAAAAGCAAATGGCGCTTCTCACATCCTGTGACATGTGTCATGATCTATCTAGTTGACCGTGCGACGGGGTTGACCAGGTTTGACTAGTCAAAATTGTATTATTGTTAACCCCACCCGCCCTACTCCTTATTTTTCTTTATATTTTCTTCTCAACTCTCTCCCACATACTCTCTCAACTCCATCAAACCTATATCTCTAATTACGAAACAAGGATCTTTCTTACGATCCGTTGAGCAACATAAGTGATTTAGGTCTTTATCATCTTCACTCATTTTCAAGTATCATAATAATTCAAGTAAGTGACTCTTGGTTTATTCTTCTTTTTAGTTAAATTGATGTGGTATGTACTTATATTTGTGCAAAAAAAAGTGAAGCTTTATGCAAGAAATCATGTTTTTGTGGGGTAAATTGAGTTGGGTATGGAGTTGGTTGTCTTGTCCCACCATTGTTGGTCCTTTGAAGGTCTTTCCATGAACGTGATATAGCATAAGGTCGTAGTTGTTGTTTTGTTGGGTAAATCTTTGGTATTTTAGTTGCCATGGGAGTAGACGAGTTCTAGAAACCCGATCTATGTGCCTAAGTCCCGGATCTGTAGATTGTTTATCAAAGTTTTTTGAGGTGTTTCCTCTCAGAACTCTTCACGAACCGTGTCCTTCCACATGGATCATGTTGGGGTTCGTGCGGTGCGCCTTGTAGAAGTACCATTGATAGACCATTGAAGGCATAACACATGGACCATCTCACGGCCCGTGACCCATCTCACGGCTCGTGTAGTGGTCCCATTTGGGTGCTCTATCTCTCTCACACTCTGAGTCATGGCACACAGACCACCTCATGGTCCGTGACCCATCTTACGGTCTGTGTAAGGGGTTTCGTCCAGGTGACAGTTTTTTCTAGCACCCCAAGTCCAGCCAGACGGACCTTCTCACGGCCCGTGACATATCACATGGTCCATGTAGGGTATGTCTTGCTGTGTTCTGCATCTGTATTTGTTAAGTTGTTTTCCTAGTTTATGTTTTGTTTTGTTTTAATAGTGTGCCTTAGTGTAATTTTCCTATGATAGACCGGGTGACGCCACTCTTAAGGGTTATTGTCACTTGTTTGAGTACCCATTTGCATGTCATTCTACAGGTTCCACATGTGCTTAATGTATCTTTCCCTGTTGCCTGCAGGTCTAATGGGTCCTCGTCGACAGTCCTGCCTACATGATTCTCCAACCAAGTCCTCCAACCATCAAACAGGGGATGGCTCGAGAAATGATTCATCCGAGGAGTTGGAGGTCCACTCCACCAGCACTGTCTCCCCTCACTTTCCCTACACAACTCGAGCCTGGGTGGTTCACCAGGTAATGACCCTCTTTCCTACCGAGGGGGTCCCACTTGCTAAGGGGGAGGAGGAAGAGGCTGCCCCGAAATATAAGGAAGAAGAGCAAGTCTCCACCCCCGAAGCCCCGGATCAATAGGATGGCGCCCCGGAGGTTGAGCTCTGAGACAGTGATGACGAAGACATACATTTTGCTATCTATCGGATGCCTAATGATGAAGTGTCCAGGTTTATCATGCTCTTCCTCCGAGCCCGTTAGACCACCCTGGGCAGACGCAACATATTTTCTCATGGGATGACTAAAGGGTCCGGGGGGTTCCAGCGGCCTGTGCTACCGGAGTACATTGTGTTGTCTGATAATCTGGATACGGTACCAAAAATGAAAGTGTCATTTGAGTTCCACGAGTTTGGGAGGATGTCCCAGAAGGCAGGTTTTTATGGGCCGACCCTCATCCAAGAGTTTTATTCCTCCTATGTTGCAGATTTGATGAATTTGGTATGGGCGATTCCAGGAGACTTCGTGGATACATGGACATGAATGTGGCCCCGCTGAATCACATGTTTATCCGAAGTCAGAAGGTCGACATCTCTACTGCCACCATCAACAGGTTCTTGCATGGGCCTGAATATACTGCGTCTGTTGACGAACTTTATGCAGCTAAAGTCCACCAGGTTTCTGAGTGGCGCTTCTGGCTGATCCTGATTCTTGGGTTGTTGTGGTGTCTTGGATTGCACAGCAGATTGCATTGCAGGGTGCCGACGCCGCTTGGGTCACCGACTCATGGATCCCTATAACTAAGGTCTCCCTCACATTTCAGGCCAAGTTTTGTGGTCTGTGGCGTGTGTCTGCCTGCGACCCACTTTAAATGACAACACCATCCAATAGTCGTAGGCCTCACTAGTGGCATGTCTCATCGCCCGCTATCCTATTAATGTGGGTTGGGTCATTGCCACTAAGATGAGGGACAGGGCCTTAAGTGATCGGGTGGCCTTCCCTTTTCCTTGTTTGATCAGAGGCTGTTGCAGATAGGCTCAAGTTTCCACCACCAGGTACCTGGACCAGAAGACGTATCCTACCATAGCGTTCAACGTCGCCTTGATTAAAGATGTGAACAATCCACTCTTCTGGGCCAGGACTTGGCGTATGGTGGCCTGATAATGTTTCCACAAGTCGCCCCTCGGCAGCCTGTGGACTTCGAGGGGTTTTTGGGCATTCTACCGGCTGGTGAGGCATTGGAACAGCCCGAGGGCACCGATCCACAAATAGCTATGGCTCCGAGTTATGTCTATGTGCCCTATGAGTTTCTAGCCAGGTTGGTCAATGATCAGCGACAAACTCGGGCCATAGTGGACCAAATTGTTAAAAGGATCCCACAGGTGGTCCAGACTCATGTGAACCAAGCTGTAGAATTGCTTTGTGCTGACCTTCAGAGCCAAATAGCTATTTTCCAGAACCAGGTGAACAACTTGGAGACTTATTTCAACAAGCGATTCAACAGCTTGTCCGGGATGGGGGCGGCCAATATCATGAACACGATCACAGAAATAAAAATCCTGATAGCCATGCTCATGGCTAAGTATAATGCCCCACCTCCACCTCCTCCTACTGAGTCGCTGATGAACCTGTTTGGGGCCCCAGCCCTCACACCATCTTTGGGTGATTATTGGGGTGTTCCTTCTCCAGTGCCACCTGCTGCTACGATCCCGCATGATGAGACTTCTAAGAGGAAAGGGAAAGAGAAAAAGAGGCATCATCGACATAGCCCACCATAAGATGCAAATAAAGAGGAGGAGAAATGGATGTGCAAGGAGCTTAGATCTCAAAAGTTGGGCTGCTACAGCGCTAGAAGAGCAAGAGAAGCTTGCTTATGAGGCTGCTAGAGCCGGAGCTTCTGGGAGTGCTTTTGGCTAGGCCTCACACTATGATAGAGACGACCCCACTGGGGGGTAGCACACTACTGATGCTAATCATCCCGACGCCTAGTGCATCTCAGGTATGTCCCTTCCCCTTTGTCTCTATATTTCTTACTTTCTGTGCAGTGAGGGCATTACATTGTCTTTTTGGTGGGGGTAGGGCATTCCTGACACCTGGGACTTTTTGTTACTGTGTTTCATTTCATTCAGGTGGACTATCTAGTAGAACTGGCATGTTTAGGTTGTATAGTTTGCATAAGTATAAGTTTTTATAAGAGTCTACAATAACCCAGAGTTTTTGTGATGAAAATGGCCCAAATTCAAATTGCTTGTATGTGCATGCATCCCATCCTGACTAACTTGTGTGATCCATGTTAAGAATTGTTTACATTGTTTAGTTGATATCTGGATGAATGAAAATGATTTGGTTATTGATGCTGAATAGGGCAGGATATGAGTCATGTGCGTGTGAGCCTACTAGTTTAAATTCGATTGACACACCTGTAAGCTAGAACTTGCCCTATTAGTCTCACCAAAATAAGTGAATAACTGGATTAGGAAAGGATCTTAGGTCATTTTTGTGTGAACCCACTTAGTCTAAAATAAACCAACCAAATAAAATTATTCCCCTTGAACCAAAAGTTTGAGCCTGAATAAGCCTTTTCTTGGTTTTCACCCAACACATATCCCTTGATTATTTCTAAATCCTTACTTTGGCCCTGGTCTCTCCAAGGACATTGTGAACCTCAATTTAGGCCAATACCTAAGTTTAGGGTGACTTTTATGGGCCCTGGTCCTTTTGAAAAGACACTACGCACCTCAGCCTAGGTAAAATTCTTAAGTTGAGGGTGGCTACTGTGGGAAAAGTAGAAAAATGAAAAGGGAAAAAAGTTAAGTGATGGAAAGAAAAGAAAGGTTTGGAAGTGAAGCCAAGCAAAAAAAATGAATGAAAAATAAATACATACAAATAAAAATAAAAAGAAGGAAGAAAAGTGGAAACACTCCCAACAACAAAGAGAGTAGGGGACAATAAGATTTTGGGCACTGAGAGTTGAGGGATAAGCCGAAGTAGTGTCTTGGAGGGGCAAATTTAGTCACTTTGATCCTAAATATTCCACACCCTAACTCGAGCCTACATTACAAGCTATAAAAGTCCTAATGTGTTCCTAATAAGGTTATTCAAGAGTTAGAGTGGTGAAAATAAGGGCAAGCATATGGTCTATACTTGTGTGCTAGTTGAAACTCTTGTGTGAGCGTGAGTGTCTACATTTCAGTCCCTGCTTTGTATTTATATACTGTGTGTGAGACTTTTTTGTAGTAAGGTAACCATCCTTACACTATTTGATTGTGAAACCAACTAGTCATCTTCATTCTTGAGTATAAGTGGACCAACTGGATGTGATGTGATGCTTAACCGGAGCTATGTAAGTCTATTTGGGCGCATGTACATGTTAAGGTTACTTTTTGGGTGAATGTGATTGATTTAATAGTTATCTTATAATTTTTGTTAGAGGCTTGTATTTGTGTGTTGTGATGTGTGTTTTAGTCATTGCTTGAGGACAAGCAATAATTCTAAGTTGAAGGTGTTGATGAGCCATGAAAACGCGACTCTGATAACACTTTTAACTAGGAATTTTTGTGAGTTCTCAAGAAAATTTATGTGTTTAATATTTTCTTTAGTCGTATTTTTCAGAAATAAGGTTGAGGCATGGATTTAGATGAAAAAGAAGCTGAAAATGAAGAAATACCACTGCCAGGCTCACGGGCCATATGGACTTACTCGGATCGTGTTCCTGGCTGTAAAATGAGGCAGAAATCTCCAATGGAAATTACACCAGAAATTGCTACCAAGTGAAACCACACGGGACTCATCATGGGTCGTGTGGAGGTTCACGTACTGTAGGCCAGACCATGAAGAGAGGCAATGAGCTCCAATAAAAATTGCATCAGAAATTATTGCCAAGTGAAACCACACGGGATGTATCACGGGCCGTGTGGAGTTTCACGGACCGTATGTCCGATCGTGATGAGAGGCAGTAGCCTCACCTGGAAGGGCACTGAAAATTATTGTCAAGTGAAGCTACACGAGACCCATCACAAGTCGTGTAGTGTTTCACGGACCGTTGACCCACCAGTGAAGAGAGGCAGTAGCCTCAGTTGAGATTGCACTAGGAATTCTCGTCAAGTGAAGCGACACGAGACCCATCACGGGTCATGTTGCGTTTCACGGGCTGTTTGCCAACCCATTTGGAGAGGCATAAGCTTCAGCTAGAACTGAGCAGGAATTGCTGCCAAGTAAGGTCACACGGACTATCTCACGGACTGTGAAGTGCCTCACGGTCCGTGTAGTTTCCATCGACACGCCAAAAGTTGGATTTCCTATTTTAATTTGGATTTGGTTTAAGTTAATATATATATATGTATGTATTTTTAGGTCATTTTTCATAATTAACAATTGCTGGAGACCGAATTATAGAGAGAACAACATTCTTGAAGTTATTTCATCAAATTTGTGGTTTTGCATCCGCTCGTTTGTGGTTGTGATCCGTAAATTCGTTGCGCATTCAATCGTACGTACTAATTATGATATTTTCATCTTATTATAATTCAATTTCTTCAATCATGCTAGGCTAAACCCACAACAAGGGTTGTGGGAACCATGCTAACCAACTAAGATAGGCAAATTTAGCATGAAAGTCAATTCTGATTGTCGTGCACATCATAGGAAGTCTTCAATTTCATCTAAACCTTAATAAGTCAATGCATTAGGGTAGGCCTATATTCATTACATGCCCCGAAGGGATGTAGTGATTAGGAAAAAAATCCTGTGAGAGAATTTGGGGTTGTTAACCTAGTCTAAGTGCTCAAGATCGGAAGGTGAGAGCATCCTGGGGTTTAAAGCAAGGGACAAAATAGGTAAACGTTGTGAGACTGGAAAGTAATGAACGAAGGTGAATTAGGTGTTAATTGTTTGCTTACTCTGTGTGTGTGATTGCAATCATAGAAGCATTAAGTTTGAATATCGATGTTGGTGGTATGGGGATAACAATCCTAGTCTAGAAATATATTATTGAACTCCTGTAGTCATTTTAGGTAATTAATTAGTAGAATACTTTTGATAACTAGTCTTCATATCACTACAAAGCCCCCATTTATATTATGTATTTTTATTCTGGAAATAGTTATTACACTTGGAACTAAGTGTTGGTAGCTTTATTTTCACGCATTCCTTGTGGGATCGACCTCAACTCTTGTTGGGTTCTATATTTGTTCAACGACTGCTTTGCACTTTATTTGAGGTATGAATTTAGGTGTATCATACCGTATAAGAAACCACAACCCATCAAAGGGTTCGTAAAGGATCCCTGAAGGACCTAAAATTTTTCTAAGTTTGGAACACTTCTACAAGAGGACTTACGGTCCATATAAGAAATGATGAGTCATTTTGTGTGTTAGTGGATTAGAAGCTACAATTCCAGTAACTCAACTTTTGTGGCACATGTTTCTACGAGCCAAGTCACGATCCGTAGGTTGAAATATGGCCCATAGACGTGATCTCATGGATGGCTCTATTAGTTTTGATGAAGGGTACGAAGTGCTTTTAAGGTGATAGATCTAAACTAGGCTTTTGATTTTGAAAAGAGATAGCCATTATGAGAGTGATAGTGCTAGTTGGGAGATTTGCTTTAACAGGCTTGACATAGCGTGTGCCAGAAATTAAGATGTCAACTTACAATAAGTGAGATGCTACGAGAGTGCATGTATATGATCTTTAGATGAAAATAGTGAATTGAGAATAAATCATTTAGTAAGAAGAGTCTGAAGATATGTACTCCAGTTAATGCAAGCAACATAAAGCTCTAAGTTATGATTTGCCCTGAGTGCCTAGATAGTATATCTAAGTTGAATGTGATTGATTTGTATGAACTTAGCATAGACTGACCTTAGGTTTGTTATGACACTATTGATGGCAGAATTTGAAAAAAAAAACTCAAATGTTGAATTGTGTTTACCCTTAAATGAAAAGATAATAGAGTTGGCTTTCACCAAAGGGGGAGATGATGAGTTTCTTCCGATATGGATAATGATGTTGATAGTAGTAGACTGAAAGTGAGGGTAGATGGGGAGGAGTAAATATACCTTTATTGTGATAGTGATGTTGTACTTGTTCCACATAGGGATAGAGATAGAGAAGATAGGAGAGACGAGACCTTATGTGAAATAGATAGGTAAGAGTAGCTTAGAATGTCTCTAGGTAGAAGCTCATGCTATGATGGATATAGAGGTTTTAAGTAGGTTTGAAAATTCTTAGATATGATCGAAGTGGTTAGTGTGATAGGCTTGATTGTGTGGTTATTATGCAAGTAATGGTGATAGGCTACTGACGACTTCTTGGTAAGGGTTATGAGTAAGAGTAGTGATGTAATGGAGAGTACTAGTGACCTTTTGATGAAAGTTCCTATGGAGGTATAGTGCTTGAGTTTTTGGGATTAACTTTGTATGAATATGATCATCTTAGGAATAGCACTCTGGGGTTTAGAATTAGGCCTGAATGGAATAAGAGAATATGGTTTAGGGGTAGGTTTCAATAGGGGCCATAAGCTTCAATTGATGGAGTGTAGTGTCATGAAAAGGAGCATAATTGAGATGAGGTTCTAAGCTTGAGGGCTATCCATAGAATCTTATATATTGCGATGGTCTCATTCTTGAATTGGAGTTGATGACTTTCTTCTTGAGTTTTAGTAACTGATTATCAAATTGTTTAATAGATTCAAACTAATTGAGTTCCTTCACTCCATTCGTGCCTGATGTTGAGAATTTCTAAGGTAATATCTCTACTCTAGATCTGAACTGATTTGTCTATTCTAAGTATGATATGATTGTCTAGATTGGTCAATAGGTATGAGAGTGATTGGTTGACTATGATTCATTGATCTGATGGAGTCTCAATTGTTATTCGTACCTTGAATTCGTCCTTGTTTCACTCATCATTCGAGGACGAATGATCCCAAGGGGGAGATATTGTAATACCCCACAACTCTATTCATAGCATTCAAAAAAAGAAATTGTAAGTACATAAGCTTGATCCTAGTGATGCCTTACATGTGCCTATATTTTAATACTTATTCCCATATATGTAAAGCATATTAGAATTGGATTAAGGTTATGAGAGAACTCTAATACTTAGTCGAGTTCACAACTTTTCTATCGATTGAGTTTTTCACGTTAGATTATGCAAGGGTCAACTTCAAATGATCATAACTTTTAACACATAAGAGGTTATGTGTCCTATCACCTACCAAATGAAAGGTCTTTGAATTAGCCTTCTAACTCCACTAATTTTACCTCATTTGGAGTTCAAACTCAAAAGTTTGGCCATTTTACTATAAACTTCCAAAGCAGAGTTAACCTACAAATTGATTTACGGGTCATGATTTAATTGATGGCCCGCACTGTTAACTCATGGAAAAACTTTTGCAAGTCCATTTTTGAGTCCCATAATTGATATAGCCAATTGCAGGTCGTAAGTATTTCTACACGTTATAGATTGGGCATGTATAATGGATTTAGAGACCGTGAAATTTGCCTAAAGCTTTACAAACGGGTTCTACGGATCGTAGAGGTTTCTATGGGCTGTAGAAATTTCTATGGGCCATAGAATGACCCCTGACTTTGAAACCATTTTGAGAAGGGTTATTTTGGTCCTTTTCCACCCTTTTAAAGCCTAAACTTGATGATTTACATCTATTTAAGTCCCTAAACATAACTATTCAGCCTATTTAGGTTCAAAACACATTCCAAGACATTGAACAAGATTCCAAGAGGAGAAAAGCTAGGGTTTCAAGATAATCTAGTACGTTCTTCAAAAATATAAGTCTCTCAAGTATGTAAAGCTAACACAATATTGAACTGAGTTTATCCACGTGCCCTTTTATCTCCATTGATTTGAGTTGAATCGAGTTTATCTTTTCTTGAATTTCTTGAATGGAATTCTTGAGTTATCTATTTTGTTATTGAGTTTCTTGTACTTAAAAATGTATTGATGATGTTCATGAGTTGGGTATTTGATTTGATGCATGTTCATGTCTTCATTCACATGAACCCTAATTGAGGACAATATTTGATTTCATGCATTATTTCAAATTGAATTGATAGCCATTTTATATGATTGAACAAAGATGATTTTTGAACATATTTTACTAAGTCTATGCGAACATGAGTTTTTTAGCATAGGTAATGATTTGAGAAAGAGTCTTTGTGAGATGATTCATTTTTTAATGAGTTTTTGATGAGATTGAGCATTGAGTTTAAACAACGTTTTGAGTAAATATTTGATGAGGATGTAGATAATTTTTAAAATATTTTTATTGATGAAAGATGATGATGATGTTGTTTGAGATGAGTTTTAAAGAGAATATTTTGAGAGTAGTATTAAGTACCGAGTTGGGTAAGAGTATAACACCCCATAACTACATTGCAAACGTAGGATAGTCATGCAGTTAACTCTGGCGACTTTTGTCCTAAAAAGATGGACAATGATTATGGATCCAAGAGAGAGAGAGAGTTGAGCGTCCTTAGCTCGACAAGTAATGGATGGGCGTAGCAACAATGTCGCCTTCGTTGTGCACATGGTAGTGATAAGTATTGCCAGTTAGAGAAACTCTCTAATTCTGCATATCTGATTTGACTGAGTTGCATGCTAGAGTTTCTTTTAGGAGCATTGTTTTACTATACAATTTGGATAATTTGGCATGAGTTGCATACTATTGAGTTTACTTTAAAAGCATGACTTTATTCATAAACTAGCATGCTTTAGTAAGTTGAGTTGAGTTACTTGATTTTAATACCGTTAATTGTGTCCTTTTCTTTCTAGCCATTTTACATACCAATATATTCAATGTACTGATGTCCATTTGGACTGCATTATTTTATGATGCAGAGACAGGTATTAGAGGTCATGAACAAGCACTTTATTTAGGATCTTATCGCATTCAACTGATTGGTATGTCCTCTCTACATTCAGAGGATACCCCACTTATCTTTCTTGCTTTAGGTTTAGCACTTTACTTTGATTTGAGGTAGACATGAACCTATCATTGGCATCATCTATATGCTTAGAGATAATTGCTTCATAGATAATGATGGATTAAAGTTGATATTTTATTTTTAAAAACTTGTACTTTTCAAATTATTTTCACAATATTGAATTGATTTAGATTATTGATTGTTAGACCCTTATTTCATTGAGTCATTGATTGATAAGCCCTCTAGAATATTCCTCGTATATAAACTGAGTCTTTCGCTATTGATGAATGAGTGATTGATCCAAGTGGTTCACTTGGGGACCAATAATGGTTTCTGAATGTCAAACACATCAAGGGTACTCTCCTAGAGCGTGACAAAAATCCAATGAGACTTGATGAGATGATTTTTGAGTATTTTAAGCATTAGATGTATATGAGTATATTGAGCTAATTTTAAGAGAGGTATTGAGCATTAATTTAGTAGGAGTTTACCCAACTCAAACTCAATAAATCACGTAGCTAGCATAGGACCATGTCGTTAGTTCTAGTGACTCCTCACTTGTTCTAAAATAGGACTTTTTATATGGATTCATTAGTTAGCATTGTGTCCCTTACTTTGGCAAGATATTGGATGATCGTGAAAATGAAAACAGTTCATTGCATCATCACTATGTATTTTACTAAGCTGCATTTGTTTATTTATAATTGTAAAGCCTTGCTTATCTTTAAGTTTTTATGCTCTATCGAGTTTTAGTTATTTCAGTATCCAATTCATAGAGGATTTTTTAGCATGTTTCCTTTCATCCATTTGACATATTGTACATTTCACGTATTGACATTATTTGATGCTAAATCTTTTCATAATGAAGATATAGGTGTTAGGGATCCTCAACAGGTTGCATAGTTGAAGATCAGTTCCCTTCCAGCTTCAGCGAGACCTCCTTGTGTTTGGAGGAACTCCTTTATTTCAGTCATTCATTCACAGCAGTTCCTTTTAAGTAGTTGTGTGCTTGTGTAAGTTCACCCATTTATTATGACACTTGAGTTATATTTTATTTTGAGTACTTCAAATCATTTATTTATTAATGAAAATATTTGAGTTACTTATTTGATATAATTATTTATTAAGTTGAGTCTTCTTCTAAGAGATTTAATCAGACCAAGGGTTTATTTAGGACCAATAATAATTTTCAAGTACAGATAATGTCCAGAGTATAGGCTCCGAGAGTGATAAATTTGATATCAGAACATAAAATTCAACAGTCCTAGGGTATCTATGAAGTCGTGTCTAGCAGAGTTCTTCTTCTTAGTAATGAAGTGGGCCGCATCTATAATAGAAAGGCTACTTGACATTAGGAATTGTTTCACTTTTTTCACACTTCAAATTCATGGGATAGAGTTTAACTCTATAATAGTTTCCTTCTAACTTGTGCATTTACATATTTTTAGATCATGCCTCCAAAATGCACAATCAGCTAGATGAATGTTGCTAGTACTAATATTCTACCGATGACTATGCCTTCACAATTTGGTAAAACAAGTCTCGTGTGGATGAGCCTAAATAGGATAATAGGACTTAAAACATTCTGAAGACACTTGTTGCACAACCCACTATTGTAGAGTCCTAAAAAGTTCTGCAGGCACCTACTGCCTAGTCTATCGACACTTTAGAGGTGGAGTTCATTGAAGCCATTGCTATGCTCACTCAAATAGTTGCTTCCTAGTCTGGTCACAAAAGCACTCCAGTCCTTAGCTCTAGTTCTCAAAGGTTGTCTGCTACCATAAGGATTAGGGATATTCTTGAGGATGAATCCACTAGTTTTCATAGGATCCAAAGTTGAGAAAGGTCTTCAGAACTGCATTGATGAGATGTGAAGATCCTAAAAGCTATATATGCTATTGAGGTTGAGCTTGTTTCGTAACAAATTAAAGATGTTGAAAACATCTACAATCAATGGGATGAGATTCATGGCAAAGATATCGAGCTTGTCATTTGGGATGAGTTCAAGGGTGCGTTCCTTGACCACTTCTTTCCTAGAGAGCTCAGGGAAGCAAAAGTTGAGGAGTTCATGAATCACAAACAAGAAGATGGATAGTGAAATAGTACAGTCTTGACTTCATTTAGTTTTCTAGATATGTACCAAATATGGTCCCAAATATGAGGTCCAATATGAGAAAGTTTCTCTCTGATTTGGGAAAGAATGTCAAGAAGGAAGGAAAGGCTACTTTGTTGATTTTTTATATGGATATTTTCAAACTTATGGTCTATGATCAACAGGTGGAACTAGGAAACAGGATGGATAGATAGGAGAATTAGAGTAAGAAGACCAAAGTAGCAGAACATGATCCTAGTCACCAAAGGCAAGGTAGTGGTAAAAGGTCTTTCTTTTAGAAGAGGCCTTTTAGCTACACATCATTATCAGCAAGTGCACCCACTCCTAACATCAGGAATGATCAAAGGTCTCAGGGTAATAAAAATTCCAAAGCTCATGTTCTCAGTCCTAAGGAAGTGTAGCCCTCTAGGGAGAAGTCACCTTATAGTAAGTATGGTAAACTCCATTTGAGAGAGTATCGTGAAGGCACATATGGTTGTTACAAGTATGGTCAAGCAATCCACTTTAAGAGAGATTATCCTATGGGTAGATAGGTTGATGGGGACAACAAGGCCTATTTTTCTTTTGTAGCACCACTAGCTCCAGGGATAGGCAAGGGTTCAACCGTCTATATGCCACGGCTAGTCTCCAAGATCAAGATAACTGGTTAGATGTTGTCACTGATATGCTTAAAGTCCTTTATCTTAACATTTATGCCTTACCTGATCCCATAACTAGTTTGTTTTTTATGACTCCTTACGTAGCTGTGAAGTTTGAGATTCATCTGGAATGCATTTTTGTGACTCCTTATGTAGTTGTGAAGTTTGAGATTCATCTGGAACACATTTTTGAGCCTTTTAGATTTTTTACTCCGGTTGGAAAGTTCATTCTTGCTGATAGAGTCTATAAAGATTGTGTTGTTATCATATATCACCGAGATACCATGACAGACTTAGTTGAATTAGACATGATAGATTTTAATGTTATTCTCGACATGGATTGGCTTTATACTTGTTATACCATAGTTCATTGTAGAACTCAAGTTGTCAAGTTTTAGTTTCTAGGATGGAAGGGTAGTCCAACAGTACCTAAGGATCAATTTATTTCATATCTCAAGGATAAAAAGTCAATTTCCAAGGGGTATATCTACCACATAGTTTAAGTTAAAGATATTAGCCAGGAGCCATCATCCCTTCGATCAGTTCGAATCGTCAATGCGTTTTTAGAAATATTTCCTTAGGATCTACTTAGAGTACCTCCAGATATGGAGATAGATTTCAAAATTAATGTTCTCCCTAATATGCAATCTATCTTTATTCTACCGTATAGAATGGATCTTGCTAAGTTAAAAGAGCTGAAAGATCTCCAAGATAAGGGATTCATTAAGATGAGTGTCTGATCTTAGGGCGCTCCTATCCTATTCATACGAAATAAATATGATTCCCTTAGTATGCGTATTAACTATTGTTAGTTGAACAAGGTTACCATAAAGAATACCCTCTCCCTAGAATAGATAACCTATTCGACCAACTTCAGGGTTCCACTTGTTTCTCCAAGATAAACCTTGAATTAGGCTATTGTCAGTTGAAAGTGAGAGAAAGTGAGAGAAATTGATGTCTCAAAGATGGCCTTTAGAACCCATTATGATCAGTTCGAGTTTATTGACATGTATTTTGATTTACTTACACACCTGCAACCTTTATGGATTTCATGAATTGAGTGTTTCAGCAATATGTAAAGATGTTCATTATTGTGTTCATCAATGTCATATTGGTTTACTTCAGAAATAAGAAGGACCATGCCAACCATCTTAGAATTATTTTACACACTCAAGGATAGGGAGTTATATGATGAATTTTCAAAGCGTAAATTTCATCTTACTTATATGCCATTCTTAGTCCAAATTATTTCTAGTAAAGGTATTCAAGTTGATTTACAAAAAATAGAGGTAATAAAGAACTGGACCAGACCCACATCCCTAATGAAATAAGGAGCCTCTTGGACTTAGCTAGTCACTATCGGAGGTTTTTAGAGAGATTCTTATCCATATAGTCTTAGTTGACTAAGATGACTCAAAAGAAGGTTAAGTTCCAGTGGTTTAACGCTTGTGAGAAAAGTTTTCATGAATTGAAAACCAAGTTGACTACTGTCATGACCTAGGCTAGGCCCTAGGTGTAACACGACAAATGAGGACCTTGAGAGACCCTCAAACAAGCCTTTTAGCATTCATTCAAGTATTCATAGGTAATGAACAAAATCATAAATTAGAAATTAAGAAAAATAGGACTAAGTGACATAACATAAGCCATTCGTAAAAGTAGTAAGCAACATACATCCATACATGTGTCCAATAATACCTAAAATCATAGACTAGGCGGGGGCTAAGAGATTTTCAAAGCTCAACCTCAAAGGAAATACAAATTAATAGTCTCAAAGTCTAAAACATAAACAACCTAGAAAGAGATAGGCTCATCCCTGAAGCATGAGGACTCACTAATAAAATCTTCAATGGAAGTCAAGAGTAGGGATTTTTAACAAGCGGGATCAAGAGATTTCTTTATGAAAAGTATGAATCGAAGTTTTCGTAATCAACCACGAGCATGAGGAGGAGGGAAGTTGCATGTCCTTACATTGTGAGATAATGTAGGCATAGAATATGCATTAGTACTTGAAATGTACTAAGTTGTGGGTATGCAATCCAATAATAACAAACTCATAAGTGAGATAATTAGCAAAATACATATGATAATGAGAAATAATGCCATAAGTAGAGATGAATAAGCAATGCAATAAATCATGAGTAGAACATTATAAGCATCTTAGGAAATCATGCATATATGGAAAGAAACCATAACCAACAATAAGATCATGTGAGCTATAACATGAAATCCAATGTAAGCCCCTACATTGAAAGGAGAGACTACTTTCCAGGTAGACTCCGTCAACATTCATTCGTTCATTAACATTATGGCATATGTGGATCCACTATCCTAGCCTAAAGAGATAACCTATGGTAGATGCATAGTTATGAGACTAGGAGCTTCTACTAGGGACCTCTTAGGTCAAGTCCTCACTCCAAGTCTCATTCGGTGCAAAGTCTATTCCTATGAAATAGTAATAAACATAACCATATGTATTTGACATTTGCAAGCTTTGAAAACATACTTTCACAATAGTAGGAATAGCTCATTTAAAAACTTTATGATCCATTCAAGTGAAAATTATCCTTTCGGTGGACGAATCCATGATTTGATGAGAATTGTCCTTTCACCAATATTTACTTATTCATTTAAGAACCTTCATAATCATAATCAGTAGCTTTCACAGACCTTTATACCTTTGTCATTCAAGTCATGAATCATTGAACATAGGGGTAGGACTACACTAGGTGGGTTAAATATCAATTCAACTTTAAAAACATGCAAATTCAAGAGATTATGCAAAATTCCAATGAAATTCATCAATTTGAATAGCAATCAAAGCAACCCACCATGGTGTATCAAAACCCTAGAAATCTTGGTGTAGAAATACTTTATAAAATATCAACTTCATGAAATTTGATATCAATTCATAACAAAGTAGGTTAACTAAGATCAAGTAAATCATAGAGAAAAGACATAAAAACCCCTCCCAAATTGACAGTGAAACTTACTTTAGCACCTAAACTACATGGGCATTCATTTACCCCCTTAATCTTAAATAAAGTGAATAAATATCACCTTGAAAATATAATCTCAGTCTCATAAATGGTAAGTGCTTTACACACACGCCATGTCATTGACACATTAGCACCATGTCATTGCCACGTCTGAGCCATGTAAAAAATTATTTAAATTTTACAAAACAAATTCCTTTGCCTCACTCTTCTCCCATAGAAGCACTAAAACTATGGAGGATTCACACACTCAATAAGAATTCTAATTTGTAATTGCAAAGAGAAAATGTGCACCAATTTATAATAGATTTGGATTCACTTAAGCACACACTCACTCAATTTTCACTTCTTCTTTCTTATTCCCCTTTTTAATATTTTACCTCAAAATTCTTTTATTTTTATAAAAAAAATGGCACTAATTAATTTATGAAAGCATAAAATATGCTAATGTAATTATTATTGTTTGAAGAAAACTTCAATTTTAGTAGAGTATAGTTTGATGATTTTACCCAATTTCTATGAATGATTTTATTCTCTTGAATTTATTTAGACAAAAAATGAAGCAAATGAGATACAAGAAAAGTGAGTGGGATTTGGAGATTTGAAGAAGGAGAAAGGAGTGTGGTACACAGTTGTAAAGAGGAGAAAGGGATGTGACATTTGCAGGTGGGGGTATTTGGAGGGGAAACGAGATGTAGGTTTGCAGGGGAAAGGAGATGGGGTATTTGGGGAAGATGAAGGAGGTGGGCGTAAGGTATTTCTTTTTTTAAATTTTTAATTATATAAATATATATATTAGTAGGACCACTTTGTTTTTAAGAAAATATGTGCTTTAAAAAAATTTTATGTCACGTCAACTGTAGGGGTGATATTTATATCACTCAAAAACAATTATGGGGTAAATGAATGCTCGTGTAGTTTAGGTGCTAAAGTAAGTTTCGTTGCCAAATTTTAGGGGAGGGGGGTTTATATATTTTCTCTAAATCATATATATGCATTTTAAATAATATCATAAAAGCCCATGGAATTTCATAACTTGAAAGTAAAATAATAGGTTGAAAATATTTGGGCTCTATGGGTGGAAGGTACTCATGAATGAAACGCACATACCTTGGATAAAAATCATACTATGTAAATGTTACTATAAAAAATATTAAATGTAGAAAATTCTAACTCAAATGCTTCACAGCACAACACAATATACTAATATGATGCAACTCAATAAATGTATTTGACTCAAGTCATAACTGTAATAAAAAAATCACCTAAGCCTCTATTAAAAACTGCCAGCTATCTGGATGTAGCACCCCTCACGCGCCTTGAAAAAATTACCTTATTAGTGTAATTTTCGAATATCTTAAAATCTGTGCATGATTTTGCGAATCCAACTTCATATTAAGTTTCAAGGGGCAAAATTGTGTAGAAAAGGGATGGTCCTCAATTTTTAGATGATTCGTAGAGAAAAATAATTTTTTGGGTGATTTGGGCTTAACCAGAAAAGTGTGTGACCAGTCCGCATCATGTACTTGTCGTCCACTAGTGTAAAAATAGCCTACATTCATTCCTGAGCCAAAGCGAGGAAGAAAAATTAAACTTCGTGCAAAAATACACTACTCCATAACAAGTTCGCGTCGCGAACTTATCGTGGACTAGTTAAAAAAGTTTCTTAATTTCCTATTTATACTTAAGGACAATTGAGCAATAACTCAATGCCAATATAGACGGGAATGTTATACCCTTCAACCATTTCTCAACCCTAAACTCATGAAATACTCTTAAAATTCTCTCTAAAACTTCATCAAATTCTTCATTTTAATCTCAACATTTCAAGAATTTACTTTGCATTCCAAGAAAACCAAGTGAATCCTCAAGACTTGCTCAAGTTTTTCTTCAAGAAAGTCTCAAGTTAAAGGTATGTGGACTTCATTCATGTGGATTCTTCCACCCATGAAGTCAATCCTTTTCCTCTTGTCAACTTTTATAATTTTAAGATAAAATACATTACGGGTAAACTTTATTATGCAATATACACATGAATTGAGTTTGGACTCTTCAAGTATTGATTGTTAAGGATGAATATCTATTGAAGGATTATTCCATGAGTTGATTTATACCCATTAAAGCTATGGATGTTGTGAACTATGCAAACTATGAAAGAAGTTGTAAATTTTAGTTAGAATTCGTGGTACCTAAATTGGGTTTTACTACAATATTGGTGGGTTGATTTGAAAGACTTTCAAGTGAATTGATTTTCTTTTTCCCATGTCTTATACCTTGAAATGCATGGTTTTAAGCATATGTACATATACTCACCATGTGTTTGATCAAGTCATGTGATAAGCTTCTATGTTGATAAAAATCTTATTGCAAGACATGTGAATTGTGAATATTGAAAATATTAAAGGGTTGTTAAAGCATGCTATGAGCTCACAAAAATGTTATGAATGTTAAGAATAATATGAAGCCCTTTCTTTGATTTTAAGAAGCTTTGGTTTGATGAGCTACTCTATGACATTCCTATGACATTATGATGCTTGCATATTATGGTTATAAGTATGATTTGAATATTCCTTGGGATTGTGACCTAGCACCGAGTAGACCTTGGTAGGTATCCATTGTTCCTTTACTATGTTGCTACCATAGTTTTTCATTGCTTCTGACATGACTATCCAAAAAGGAAGAGTTCCCGTAAGGTACATGCCACTTAATATCCAAAAAGGGTAGGGTTCTCATAAGGCTTCAACATTCTATTATTTGAAAAGGGTGATATTCCCATAAGACTCTTATTTTGTAATTTATCAAAAATGAGGAGTTCTCGTAAGGTAACCGAAAATGGTATTATTCCTATAAGGTGGTTATAAAACACTTTCCAAAAAGTGGAGGTTCCCATAAGATGAGTGTTTGATTTACCTTGGCAAAGTAGACCACTATTTATTTGGTGTGGAGTGAACATCGAGATTCCAAGTAGTAGCTCGCTTGGTCTTAATTATCGGTTATGGTCCCTTCCCATCTAAGTATGATATGATTTATGATTTGGATATCCTCATGTAAATTTTGACTAAGGCATTGATCATTCATGTAATATTGAGCATATGTCTATGACTCTATTCACTATGATTATGCATATTGTTTAATTGTGGATTATGTTCCCTTGTTGCATTGCACCCCGCATACTTAGTACATTCCAAGTACTAACACTTATTTACTTTGCCTACATGATCTACCCATGTAGGGACCAGAGCTCCTATTCATCCTCCTCCTCCACGTGTCTAGCTGGATTATTTGAAGATTGCTATTGGTGAGTCCTCCACTCCGAGGACAATATCCAATTTCATGATTTTGTTAAGACTTGTATATTTTTGGATATTTATCTTTTGAGGGTGAGCTCGAAAGATGTATTGGTCGTCATTCCATTCATTTTAGAGGTGTTGTTAGATATGGAAATATATGTTTGAGTTTGACTCCTATCATGTTTTATGTAATTATGAAAGGCCTCCCTTAGTCTCTTTATCCTCTTCTATGCTTGTTGTATGTTTGTTGATGAGATGGAAGTCCCAAGTCCCGATAACATCCCCATAGCGTGAGTCATACTTACCCGCTCCTTAGACTTTATTTATTATGTGATTCATGCAAATCCTCTTCTCTAAAATATCCCCATAGCTTATGTCCAAAGTCCTATTTCTCCTAAAATTAATTGTTACTTGTTTATTTCTTAATTATGCTTCTTCAACCAAGGATGTGCAAATGGTACTTTAAGAGGCTTTTTTGGATTGCCTTCGGGTTACCTATTCACCATGTTACGTCTAGTCTCTAGGCTTGAGTCGTGATAAGCTTGGTATCAGAGCACTAGATTTGTAAATGGTCTTCAAAAATCCAACACACTGCACCAAGTAGAGTCTTGTTCATGGTTGTGAAGACGCCACAACTATGAATAGGAGGCTATGAGGCGTTTTAGGAAATGGTTCACTTCTTCATAATCTATGTCATGTTATAGAATTGAATTAATATCCCCTTTTTACTAATGGATGGGCTTTTGTTAATTTAAATCATGCCGCCAAGGAGAATACAATAAAGAGCTCCTACACTTGAGGGTGATCCGTCCCCTCCGATTCCTCAAGATCCCCAAGAACAATAGAGGGTCACACATGCCAAATATCGGAGTGTCATTGCTTTGTTGGCACAAACCATGACCAACCAATTGAATCAAGGAGCCTAAGCTCTTCATCCTCCCATCTTGACTTCTAAAGTAAGGGACTTTATGAGAATGAACCCTCTGGAGTTTTATGGCTCTAAGATGGAAAAGGACCCCCAAAGATTTATTGATGGGATGTATAAAGTGCTAGCTATTATGGGGGTAAGTTCAGAGGATAATACAAAACTAGTGGCCTATCAACTCAAGGGCCTTGAACAAATTTGGTTTACTCAATGGAAAGAACAGAGCAAGGACACCCATTCTATGGGAGGAATTCAAAGCCGCTTTTCTCAATCATTTTTTCCCCATTGAATTGAGATAGGCAAAGATGATGGAGTTCATGAATCTCAAATAAGTCTCCATGAGTTTGAGGGAGTATTTCCTTAAATTCAACAAGCTCTCCAAATATGCCCCTCATTTGGTTGTCGACTCCAGGGCAAGGATGAATAAATTTGTGTCAGAGGTATCCGATTTGGTGGATGAAGAATGTCGCACTGCTATGCTTGTGGGTGATATGGACTCGTATAGGCTCATGATATATGCCTAACAACTTGAAGAGGAGAAGCTTAGAAAAAAAGGAGTGAAAAGTTTAAGAGGGCTCGGTATGATGGTGGTTTTTAAAGCACTAAGGGTGGTCGTTTTCATCAAGGCTACAAATTCCAAGACCAAGGGTCCACCAATTCCCAAAGCCAAAGGTTTGCTAATGATAGGGTGTCTAACCCTAACGCCCAAGGTGGAAATGGTGGTCAAATTGTTCCTAAATGTGGGAGGTATGGTAAAAACCATAGTGGTAGATGCAATAGAGATGTGGGTACTTGCTTCGTATGTGGAAAAATGGGCCACAAGATTGTGGATTGTCCGAACAAGGGTAAAGATGGTCATCCTCAAAGGCAAGGTACACATGTTGATCACAGAGCACAAGGTGGCCAACAAAGGGATGCTCCACGTCATAATCGGTTTTATGCTCTTCAAGGGAGGCAAGATGTGGATGAGGTGCCCGATGTTGTTACTAGTATATTAAAGGTTTTTTATTTTATTGTAAATTCTTTATTTAATTTGGATGTCACTCATTCTTTCATTAATCCTTTTGTTGCTAATAGACTTCATGTGTGTCCCGAATTGTTGTGTGAACCCTTTGAGGTGTCTACCCCTGTTGGAGAGTCTATTTTTTCTAGAAGGGTCTATAGGGATTATCCCGTGTCCATATTGCATAGAGTCCTGCCTTGTCATTTTGTTGAACTTTGCATGGTGGATTTTGATATCATTCTTGGGATAGATTGGTTACATACATATCATGCTTCCATTGATTGTAGAACCCGCAAGGTTAAGTTCCAATTTCCTAATGAGCCCGTCTTTGAGTGTGAAGGTCATAATTTGGTGGTTAAGGGTAGGTTCATTTCTTGTCTTAAGGCTCGAAAATTAATTTTTAAGGGTTGCATTTACCATTTTGTAAGGTTAGAGATGTTGAGTCTAAAGTCCCTCCTATTGAGTCAGTTTCGGTGGTCCATGAGTTTTTTAAAGTCTTTCTGGATGAGCTTCTCGGTGTCCCTCCCAAAAGAGAAATAGATTTTGGTATAGACCTCTTCCTTAATACACAACTCATTTTCATTCCCCCTTACCGTATGGCCCCAGAGAGTTAAACGAATTGAAGGACCAATTGAAAGATCTATTGGAGAAGGGTTTCATTAGGCCTAGCAAGTCACCTTGGGATGTACTGGTGTTGTTTGTGAGGAAAAAGGATGGCTCCCTTAGAATGTGCATCGATTACTGACAACTCAATAAGGTCACCATAAAGAGAGAGTATCTCTTGCCAAGAATAGATGGCATATTCGTCCATCTACAAGGGGCTAGTCATTTTTCTAAGATTGATCTCTTGTTTGGATACCATCAAATGAGGGTGAGGGAGTGTGATATTCCCAAGATGACTTTTCAGACTAGATATGGGCACTTTGAATTTGTTGTGATGTCATTTTGCTTAACCAATGCACCAAAAATATTTATGGATCTTATGAATAGGGTCTTTAAAATCTACCTTGGCATGTTTGTTGTTGTATTCATTGATGACATTTTGGTTTATTCCCGAAGTGAAGAAGAGCATTCAAATTATTTGAGGGTAGTGTTATAAATTTTGAGGGAACAGAGGTTATTTGCTAAATTTGATAAATGCGAATTTTGGTTGAAAAAAGTTGCATTCCTAGGGCATATGGTTTCGGGTGATAGAATTAAAATGGACCCTAAGAAGATGAAAGTGATAAGAAATTGTCCTAGGCCTTTGACTCCATTGGATATTAGGAGTTTCTTGGGCTTAGCGGAGTACTACCGGAGGTTTGTGAACGGTTTCTCTTCTATTGCTTCCCCATTGACAAAATTGACACAAAAAAGGCAAATTTTATTTGGATCGATGAATGTAAAAAGAGTTTTCAAACTTTTAAAGACAAGCTTACATCCACTCCTATTTTGGCTCTATCGGAAGGGATAGAAGGGTTTGTGGTCTATTGTGATGCTTCAAGGGTTGGTGTGGGGTTTGTATTAATGCAAAGTGTCAAAGTCATAGCCTATGCTTCTAGGAAACCAAAGGTGCATGAGTGTAATTATCTCACCCATGATCTTGAATTAGCGGTTGTGGTGTTTGCATTGAAAATATGGCATCATTATTTACATGGAATTCATGTGGATGTATTCACCGACCACAAGAGTCTCCAATATGTGTTCACCTAAAAGGATCTTAATTTGAGGCAAAGAACGTGGATTAAAATCCTCAAGGACTACGAAATGAGTATGCATTATCATCCCGGTTAGGCTAATATTACGGTCGACGCTCTAAGTAGAGTGTCCATGAAGAGTATAGCTCATATTGATGATGGTAAGAAGGAATTAGCCAAAGAGATTCACCGGTTAGCTAGATTGGGTGTTGGGTTGGATGAAGTTAATAGTGGGGGTGTGGTTGTTGTTGATGGTTCCAAATCTTCTTTGATTGAAGAGGTCAAATCCAAATAAGACCTTGACCCCACTTTGTTAGAATTAAAAGCTTTGGTGAAGGATGGTAAGGTGGAGGTTTTCTCCCAAGGGGGAGATGGTGTCCTTAGATACCAAGGTAGGTTGTGTATGCCTAATGTTGATGAATTGAGGGACATGATTTTGAAGGAGGCACATATCTCTTCCTATTCCATTCACCCCAGATCTACAAAGATGTATAGAGACTTGAGGGAATTGTATTGGTGGGGTGACATGAAAAGAGATATTGTCAAGTTTGTAGTTGGTTGTCACAATTGCGAAAAAGTCAAAGTCAAACATCAAAGGTTGGGTGGCCTAGCCCAAGACATAGAGATTCCCACTTGAAAGTGGGAAGAGATCAACATGAATTTTGTGATTGGTTTGCCAAAGACTAGAAAATGCTTTGACTCTATTAGGGTTATTGTTGATAGAATGACAAAGTTGGCTCACTTCCTACTGATTAAAACAACTTATGGTATCAAATATTATGCCAAGCTATACATTCATGAGTTGGTTAGATTGCATGGGGTACCATTGTCTATTATTTTAGATCGTGGTGCTCAATTCACTTCTTATTTTCAAAGATCATTCCAAAAGGGTCTTAGTACCAAGGTTAAGCTTAGCATGACCTTTCATCCTCAAACGGATGGTCAAGCCGAGAAGACCATTCAAACTCTTGAGGATATGTTTAGGGCTTGTGTTTTGGAGTTTAAGTATAGTTGGTATTAACATCTTCCGCTTATCGAGTTTGCTTACAACAATAGCTATCACTCTAGTATTAGAATGGCTCCCTTTGAAGCTTTATATGGTAGACGTTGTAGATCCCCGATTGGGTGGTTTGACATGGGGAAAATGGATTTATTAGGCCCAAATTTAATCATGGAGGCTTTGGAAAAGGTGAGATTGATAAGGGAGATATTAAAGATGGATCAAAGTAGGCAAAAGTCCTACTCCAATGTAAGGAGGAGGGATCTTGAGTTTAATATTGATGATTGGGTTTATTTGAAGGTCTCACCCATGAAGGGTATAGTTCAGTTTGGTAAGAAGGAAAAGTTGAGCTCAAGGTTTGTAGAGCCTTATAGAATTTTGAGGAGAGTTGGCAAGGTTGTCTATGAGTTGGAATTCCCTATGGAGATGAGTATGGTTCATCCGGTCTTCCATGTATCAATGTTGAGAAAGTGTGTAAGTGACCCAAGTTCCATAATTCATTTTGGAAGTTGTGGATGTTGTAGAAGATAACTTGACCTATGAGGAGGTCAGGTGGAAATACTAGATAGGCAAGTAAAGAGGTTGAGAAACAAAGATTTGGCATCCGTCAAGGTCCTTTGGAGAAATCAACAATTCGAAAGTGCCACTTGGGAAGCTGAAGCGAACATGAAGAAGTGATATTTGTACCTCTTCCACTCTATTCAAGCCTAAGGTAACAATAAAATCCTATCTATGATATCAAGTCTTAAATTCAGCACTTGTATCATTTTTTTAGCATGCATACATGATCATAGTAACAAGTTTTGAAGATTTTGATGTACATGTTTGAAACTTTTAAAAATGATGTTAAATGCATTGATTGCATTCATGTTGGGCTGAACGTTTTCTAATCGTTCCTCTTAAATATGATCCCTACACATTTGGGGACGAATGTTCCCAAGAGGGAGATATTGTAGCACCCCTCACGCGCCTCAAAATATTGTCTTATAAGTGTAATTTTTGAATATCTTAAAATTCATGCATGATTTCATAAATCCGACTTCATATTCAATTTCAGGAGGCAAAATTGTGTAGAAAAGGGGTGGTCTTCGATTTTTAGATAACCCGTACCAAAAAATAATTTTTTGGGTGATTTGAGCTTAACCAGAAAAGTGTGCGACCAGTCCGCTTCGCAGACTCGTCACCCACCAGTGTAAAAATGGCCTGCATTCATTCCTGGCCAAATCGAGGAAGAAAGATTAAACTTCGTGCGAAAATACACTACTCCATAACAAGTTTTCGTCTCGGACTTATCGCGGACTAGTTATAAAAGTTCCTTAATTTCCTGTTTTCACTTAAGGGAAATTAGGTAATAACCCAATGCCTATATAGACTGGAATGCCTTACCCTTCAACCATTTTTCAACACTAAAACTCACCAAAATACTCTCAAAATCCTCTCTAAAACTTCATCAAATTCTTCATTTTAATCTCTAGATTTCAAGAAACTACTTTGCATTTCAAGAAAACCAAGTGAAGCCTCAAGACTTCCTCAAGTTTTTCTTCAAGAAAGTCTCAAGTTAAAGGTATTTGGGCTTCATTCATGGGGATTCTTCCACCCATAAAGTCAATCCTTTTCCTCTTGTCAAATTTCATGATTTTAAAATTAAATACATTATGGATAAACTTTATTATGCAATATACACATGAATTGAGTTTGGATTCTTCAAATAGTGATTGATAAGCATGAATATCTATTGAAGGATTATTCCATGAGTTGATTTATCCCCATTGAAGCTATGCATGTTGTGAACTAAGCAAACTATGAAAAAAGTTGTAAATTTTAGTTGGAATTCATGGTACCCAAATTGGGGTTTTACTACAATATTGGTAGGTTGATTTGAAAGACTTTCAAGTGAATTGATTATTTTTCTTTTCCACGTCTTATACCTTGAAATGAATGATTTTAAGCATATGTACATATACCACCATGTGTTTGATCAAGTCATATGATAAGCTTCTACGTTGATAAAAATCTTTTTGTAAGACATGTGAATTGTGAATATTGAAAATGTTAAAGGGCTATTAAAGCATGCTATGAGCTTATAAAAATGTTATGAATGTTAAGAATAATGTGAAGCCCTTTGTTTGATTTTAAGAAGCTTTGGTTTGATGAGCTACTCCATGACATTATGATACTTTGCATATTATGGCTATAAGTATGATTTGAATATTCCTTGGGATTGTGACCTAGCACCAAATGGACCTATATAGCCATTGTTACTTAACTATAGTGCCACCACAGGTTGTGAATTGCTTGTGACATGACTAACCGAAAAGAGAGAGTTCCCATAAGGTACATGTCACTTAATATTTGAAAAGGGTAGGTGTAACAACCCAAATATTTTCAAAATCTACTTATGATTGGAATTCTAGGATGTACTACAAGCCATGGTTTAGTTTTGGTAGCCTCGGGTTGAGTTTAAGTGTCCAAATGCAAATTGGGCTAGAAAGTGGCCTAGAGGGACAGTTTGGACAGTCAACTTCAAATAGTCATAACGTTTGATGT
>JBCEWC010002075.1:0-36525 GCA_038996855.1 Solanum aculeatissimum
AGTGGTGAGCCCTATTGTTCAAGGGCAATAGCCACAATCTATCTACCTTTATGTTTATGTATTTACTTTCTTGACTTTGATAGTTGGTATATTTTTTAGAGTTCCATATCAAATTTTAGTCTCACCCATCCTACCTATACAGTTTCAATTAACTTTGAACATTGTTAACACCCAGCTGAAATCTGCTAGTTCAACTATGCAGTTTCCCCTAGAACAACTTCCCTAAATTTGAGTACAAACCAATTTTACCAATTTGGTTACAAATCTTAATTGATTAGATAGAATTTCATGTTTATGTTTACATCTTTTATTTTCAACACTTCACGACTTTAGATTGTATTATTACTTTTAAATTGAGCTCTATTCTTACGCATTCCTTGTGGCATCGACCCCAACCTAGTTGCATTTATACTTTGTTTTATGTCTATTCATCTGAAATAGTTTAAGATGTTATGAACATCACCATTCTACTCTAAAGTTTTTCCTTCTAGAGTTTGTTCTTTAGATTTCAAAAACATGCCTCCACGGAGAGCACCCATCAGAAGAGGTATGTACCAGGGAGAGCACCAAGCCCCTCAAGCTCCCATATACCCCTTGGTCGAACAAGTATCATATGTGGAGTTCTAAGCCTCTTTACAAATGCTTGTTGGTCGAACCCTCAGGGAATATGGTTAGACCTGCAGTAATTATGAGCAGGTCGAATGAACTAACCTACTTAAATCTTGAAAAAGGGGGGAGGGGGTTGTAATTACAAGAAAATAAACATATACTAGCAGCAAGTGTTGTGAAATCAGTAGAAGAAGTAACTAGGGTATTGTGTTCCCCATGAATTCCTAACTCAGTATCATCAGATAATGATAATCTTTTTTAGTGTGCAACATGTAAAACGGTAAGTTAAGTTTACTAAACCCTTTGAACGAGGCGAGAGGTAAATTTCACTACATAATTTGATCTATCCCCGCAGTATGACATTACTAACCCTTACCTATTGTTCCAGTACAACCTCCCCTTAATCCAGTTTGGTTGATTAGACGAGAAGGATCACATCGAATCCTGTTAATTAACCTTTTTTTCCATTCCTTACCACTTTGATCTAGTCGATAAGAATTAAGGTAGGTTCTAACGTTGGCCACTATTAAAAAGCATTCATAACGAAGAGAATCAATTAATACATGCATGCACACTTTCCAAGAATTATGAATTATCTAGTTTTACCTTGTTAGTTCTTCCTGGTTCCCACAACCCTAGTTGTGGATTTAGCTTGCATGATCATTGTAGATAAAGAAATTATGTTAAGAAATAGCATAATTAATCACTTATAATGATGAAGTTAAGAAAAAGAAAATCCCAATCTTCACCCAAGAAATCACAATATATTAAACCAATGTAAAAATCACAAAAAAAGAGTTCACCAAATGTTTTTCTACTATTTTTTCTATCTGGTACGTCCTCTCTTCGTGTTCCCTTCATAAAAAACCTAAAAACATATTTATAATTACTAAAATACAAATCTAAAACAGAAGAGAAAAGTTGTCGTCAGTAGCTTCTACGGGTTGGGGTACGAGTTGTACAAAGATCCATGGCCTGTACTTCGGCTTCGTGTTCTGCTTTCTTTAAAAATTGATGTACACTCTATGAGACTTTTCTATGGGTTGTGTAAGGTCTTACGACTCGTATAAGGTTTCATCTAATAACTCCTCAAAAACTTGGCAAAATCTGATCCTCAAGGCATGAAACCAGTCTACAGCTCATACAAATATCTACGGCTCGTTTAACAGCTTATGGATACAACTTCTAAAAACTAGCCTTTCACAGGATCTAACTCATAAAACCTCTCAACAGTTCGTAGAAGTATCTCTGGCTCGTAGAGTGTCTCGTATGCCATCAAAAACTACAATTCTGCAGAACTTTATCAAAATCATGCCAACTCTTGTAATCTTGAAAAATAAACATAAAAACACATCAAACCCACTAAAATCACTTTGAGAACACACAAAATGTTAAGTTTAAGGCATCAAAAATATTATATTTTGGTAGCATATCACTAAACTATCTTGATATAGTGGCCAACGTGAAGCGGAAATGGCAAGGAAATGATGCCAAATACAACTCACCAACTCAATTAATGAGCACGATCTAGCTCGCCAAGTTTTCTAGAAAGTTTTGGTCGAAGTTGAGATGCAAAGGGTAAGAGAAAGGAGAAAAAGGTAACTCATTGACTTAGTCAGTAAGCTCGATTCATATCACTAAAAAGAAAAAATCGAGTATAAATAGCTTGATTTTAAAAGGTCTAGGGGAGTTTTGCAGAGCTTTTGAAGGGAAAATACATACACTTTGATCTAGAGAGTTTATTTTGAGGGTTAATTACTTATATTGAGTGGTTGAACAATCAATTTAGGGGAAATTTCAACCAATTGCAATGAATGAGCATGAATTTTGTATAATTTTAGTTTTTATTGTCATGTCTAGCTAAAACCCTAATCTTTTAGGGGGATGTAGTAGTTAAATTTGTAGATTGTTTTTATAGGTGTTTGAAAATTGCGTAATTATTGATTCAATGCTTATGGGTTTCACAATTTCTTCATGTTTCATTTATGAATTAAGGTTGCAAACTTAGTTCTAGATTAGATCACTATACTTACTTGAGAGGGTTGTATGGAGTGGGTGAAATTGATGAATGGTTATTAACTTGTGTCAATATGATTGCTTTCGAGACATAGTAATTGTGTTGAGGTATTGAGTGTTTTGTATTGTAGCCCAAACTTATGCTTGAGAAAGTAAGGTTTGATAGTCGGTATGTTTTTTAGAGTTGCATATAAAATTGTAGTCTCACCCATCCTACCTATACAATTTCAATTAACTTTGAGCATTGTTAACACCCAGCTGAAATCTGCTAGTTCAACTATGCAGTTTTCCCCCTAGAATAACTTCCCTAAATTTGAGTACAAACCAATTTTACCAATTTGGTTACAAATCTTAATTGACCAGATAGAATTTCATGTTTATGTTTACATCTTTTATTTTCAACACTTCACAACTTTAGATTGTATTATTACTTTTAAATTGAGCTCTATTCTTGCTCATTCCTTGTGGCATCGACCCCAACCTAGTTGCATTTATACTTTGTTTGATGTCTATTCATCTGAAATAGTTCAAGATGTTATAAACATCACCATTCTACTCTAAAGTTTTTCTTTCTAGAGTTTGTTCCTTAGATTTCAAAAATATGCCTCCACGGAGAGCACCCATCAGAAAAGGTATGTACCAGGGAGAGCACCAAGCCCCTCAAGCTCCCATAGACCCTTTGGTCGAACAAGTGTCATATGTGGAGTTCTAAGCCTCTTTTAAAATGCTTGCTCAATCCATAGTGGCATAAGCCAACCAATAGGTAGTTGTATCTATAAACCCAAATGTGGTTACAATAGAAAAAGAGTTTGTGATTTCACAAGAATGAATCTCTTAGAGTTCCATGGATTAATAATAGATCAAGATCCCTAATAATTCATAGAAGGCATCCACAAGATTGTTAAGATTATGGGGGTATCACCAGTAGAAAAGTCAAACTTGATAGCTTACCAAACTAAGGGAGTTGTTTGGATTTAATTTGATCAATAAAAGTAGAAGCAAGTTAGAGGAGTGACTTTCATTGCTTGGGAAGAGTTTATATAGGTGTTTTTAGACTATTTCTTTTCCCTTGAGCTAAAGGGGCTAAGATTCAAGAGTTCATTAACTTGTAGCAAGGGAGTATAAGTGTAAGGGAGTATGTCCTCAAATTCACAGAATTGTAAAAATATGCTCCGTTTATGGTTTCCAACTCTAGAGCTCAAATGAGCAAGTTTGTATTAGGAGTTTCAAACTTGATGTCCAAAGAGTGAAAAGCCACTATGTTAATTAATGAAATGGACATATCAAGGATCATGACTCATGCCAAGCAAATTATGAAGGATAAGCTTAGGAAGAATACTAGGGAGTCTAAGAGGGAAAGGACCAATGGTGGTGACTTTTCATACTCAAGGTCCAAAAATGATGGAACATTCTTAATTTCGCCAATGGTACTCTAGTCAAAGTTCTTCAAACACTCCAACTTTAAAGTTCAACAAGGATAGGGTGTCCAGCGCTAAGGCTCAAGGAGGAGCTCCAAGTGGTTAAGCTATACCCACATACAAGAAGTGTGGGAAAATCATAGAGGAAAGTTTTTGGCAGGATCAGGTGCATGTTATAGGTGTGGCAATCTGGGTCACCATGCAAGAGATTATAGAGGTGGAGATAGTCGACTCCAAACATAAACTCAAACTTAGACTACTATAAGTCGACAAGCTTAACATGGAACTACTTTAGGTTTAGGTGGAGGTCAGCGCCAAAATAGATTCTATGCCTTACAGACCTTACACGATTTAAAGGATTCTCTTGATGTGATTATTGGTACGTTATGGGTCTTTCACTTTAATGTTTATGCCTTGTTAGATCTAGGAACAATCCTTTCTTTTGCTATACAATACCTTGCTATGAAATTTGATGTTAGTTATAAGATATTGTTGGAGCCTTTTTAGTCTATACTCTTGTTGGTGACTCAGTCTTGACTATAAAGTGTATAAATATTGTCCGGTCTCAATTTTTCACAAAATCAACTCATGTGATCTAGTAAAGCTTGATATGACTGATTTTGATATTATCCTTGATATGGATTGACTTCATGCATGTTATACTTCTCATTATAAAACTCAAGTGGTTAATTATCATAACTCAAGCTAGGCCTAGACGTGACACAATAATTAGAACCTTGAGGGTATTTAACCAAGCCTCTTAGCATACATTGCATACATAAGGTAATAATAAATATCAAAGACATATAGAAATAGGGAAGTAAAGCCTAGGTAGTCTAATAATCTCAACATAGAATGAAAATAGTGCAAAATATAACAGACTCCAAAGTCCATCATATGTCCAAAAAGTCTCTAAACCATAGTTGAGTTACTAGGATAGGCCCTATCTAACTCAATGTATGAAGTAAATCTGAAGCCTAAAGAATAGTAAAGAAACTTATCCTCGAAATATGAGGACTCACCCAACAAAAAGTTGATGATAGTCCAAAGTTAACTGCATGCGTAACATGAAGTGTTTGCACTTATAATATAAGAAAAGAAGTATGTGGTAAGTACTTTTGAATGTATCGAGTATGTGCATCACGGCCCAAGCTAGGATCTAGGTATGACACAATGATTAGAATTTCTAAGAAAAACTCCAATTAAGCCTCTTATCATATCAAGCATTCATAAGGTAAGTAAATATGAGGATTACTAGCATTAGGAAATAGGAAACAAGGTAAGGTTCGTATATGTGGAACATGGTTACAATAGTAGATAATTGTGATTATTCAGACATTTGTTGATTGGCTGAGGACATGTATATCTAACCTGTTGATTCTTGTTGCATTTTAGCAAATTGAGCTGATGAGATAAAGGATTGATCGTTGAGGATCCCTTAGAGATTGCTACATTTATTCTCTATTACATACTAATGGGTTATTATATTTCTGATTAGTTGGGGCTTTCAGAACTATTGTTTGTCGTTGAGCATGCTTATGACTGTTGTATTCACTGCCTACTGTGAGTTCCATAAGCTTAGCCTTGACATATTGGATTATTTAAGGTTTTGAGGCGAGTTGAGATTTTGAGGTGTATTGGACCCATGTATGAGTTAGTTTTGCCTCCAGCATATTCTACTACACCCCTCTAGTCTTTACGCTCCTTTCTGTCAAACCATGTGCCACCATGGGTTATCTCCCTTGATGGGATTGACTTGTTATGTATTCCCTTGTTTAAGGGTCGACTAGGGATCTACCTGGCAAGTAGTAGCTCTCTTGGTCTCTCATGTTATCAGTTGAGGTCTCATCCCTGCTATGATATATGTATAGGGTTGCACTTCATGCATCACGACATGATATGGCATATTGTAATGATATAATCTCTTTTGGCTATGTACACTCTTTCCGTACCATGTGTGCCCTTGTCATCTAGTCTTGTCATAGGAACATGTGCACTTGCATGGCATACCTGCATACTTAGTGCATTATATGTGCTAATCCATACTCTTTGTCTACATGTTCTAACCATGTAGGGACCGGAGACGACTTCCTTCCACCATTGGATGTTTAGTGAAGACATGAAGTGTTGCTTGTGGTGAGCCCTATACTTCAAGGGCAATACCCAATTTCATCTACCTTATGTTTTTAGTTTATGTTACTTTATCATATGACTTGAGGGTGAGCCCAAAATGTGTCGAGGCCCCGTCTCATCTTATGTGGAGGCATTGTTGGACATATCGAACTCTATTGTATGTTATGCTATGTGTTATTTGAAAAGATATGACTACCTATATTCGGCAATGGTTCCTTATGTTATGCTTTCGTTTTCGCTTATGTTATAGTGATTGTTGGATTGGGAATGTGCTTGTATGGAAAGTCCCTAACCCCTCTTACCCCCATAGCTTGAGTCATACTTACCCGCCCCTTAGAACGTAATTGCTATGTGCTATGTAATTCATGCTTATCACATTCCCAGCAACATCCCCATAGCTTGAGTCCAAAGCCCCTAAATCCCCTAGACTTATGTGTTACTTGTTATGTTTACGCGCTTCCGAACTGATGATGTGTGTGACGATGCTATGATGGCTTGATTGAGGACTCTCGAGTTCTCTTTTGCCATGTCACATCTAGGCCCCATTCACAGGTCGTGACACACGCCGTTTGAGGTAAAAATCATTATTCTTATTGTACATATTATAGTAAATTGTCAAAAACTTTGCATTATGATATCTCGGTTGTTTCTTAACAAAATTAAGTGAAATTTAGGCCTAAACTGTACCATTTTTTTAGACCTACACAGTGGTATACTCGAATTCTATAAGTTTGACTATATTTTTTAGTAATCTTGCAGGAAGGCTGCTGTAGTACATATTTTTTATAAGAAATATCAGTGGTTTTTGGATTATTTCTTGGTGTTTTGAGCCTCATGTTAAGCTCAATTTTTGGATATAAAGTCGTAGTGACATCACAGTTATTTTGTGCGGGTTGGTTTAGTATTTCAAGCGTAGGCCCTATTTTTCTTTATTTTAGTCTTAATTGACGTATTTTCCCTTATTTCTTGAGATATTACGGCCAAAATAACTGTAATTATATTGTGATTCATATTTTGATAGCTCAGTGGCATTTGAGAAGTAGTTAGATCGGGTAAAGCTCATGTAGACTAATCTGAAGTATGTGGATTTGCCTTTCAGATAGGCTAGGCTTCCCTCACCTTTAGACTGAGTTGAAATATATCTATATTGGGAGTCGGTTGTTGTTGGAAGTTCTAGGTAAGACATATTGTTGAGGATAGAATTATCATTTAGATTTTGTATTATCTATATTTGTTATGTTAGTTGGTGTTGATGTTGTGTGGGACGAAATGTTTCTGGTAAGGCTTGTAAAGGCAAGATAGGGCGCGATTGAGGTAAGTTAAGTGTGGATGCTACCTATGTACATATATTTGTCTATTTAAGAATTGAATTGCCCTACTGGGCCTACTGATATTAATGCTTGCATTATGTTTGATATGTTTTTGGTTGCTTCATACTCATGCTATGATTATGTCCTGCTTAAGGTTTTCCTTCTTTTAGATTATGTTGAAACATGTGGTGTATGTTTGTATATGGTTGGGATTTACTGAGTACATGTTGTACATGATGATTTGTGCTTGGGAGCCCTATTTTGAATACTGTAATAGTTGTATATGTTATACTAGTTGGGTTCTAGCACTATTATACTGTGAATGGGCTTGTTGTAAGTTAAATGTAATCGGATACCATGTGAATGGTACGTATACCTAGCTTGACACTTGTTTACCTGTGTGGATGGCCTGGTACTAGTGGCATGTATACTTTGAGGGGTTGATTGTTGGCTATATTCTATGTATTTAGACTCTATTATTATGATTATGTGCTACCTATTGTTTTGGATACTTGTTGTACTTACTAGTTAAGTTGCCTGCGGTTATTCTAAATTCTTATAGTTGTTTTGTACTATAATGTACCTATCTACGGCTAGACATGGTCGTATACTACTTATGTTGATACATATGCCTACTTGGCTGCCTGTATACTTGCTAGGTAGTCTGGTACTAGGGGAAACAAGCTACATTTTGGGAAATTAGGGACTGATTGTGAGCCTAACGATGCACTGTGATTATGTTGTTTTGGTGTTTTGTTATGTTGGACCCTTAGTTGTTTAGTGATGGGGTTGTAATCCTAATTGTGAGATATATGATATACCCTAGAATCTAGCCGGAGTATTTTTTTTTTGTGGGCATTTTGTGTTACATTTCTCAACAGGCCCATCCATTGTTTCCCTGGTTACTTGTTACGCTTACCATCTAGGATGATAATAGGGTTTTGGATATGTGGGATACTTCTGTTTATCTGCTCTCTATGGGCCTTAGCCTAGGCTTCATCCAGTGTTACCTTAGATTTACTTTACTCCTGGCCTATATGACTACTACATACATAGTAGGATTAGGGACGGGTGACATAGACTATAACAATACACATACACCTTTGGATTGAGTGTCGCAGACCGACACGATACACATTCATCTCAGGACTAAATGACTCATTATGTCACGATGGGTGATTCATCCCACCATTATATATATTCATGTATATCTCAAGATCAGATGTCACGGTCCGACACGATGTACATATATCTCAGGATCAAGTGTTGTAGTCCGATATGATATACATATATCTTAGGATCGAGTGCCAAATTCTGACATGATATATGCATATATGGTTATTACACCCCACCCACACCAATGTACCTATCCACCTTTGATTGTGCATGAGTGTACCTTTTGGGCTTATGGGGACCCAGTTGGCGTACAAGAAAAGATACTAAGGCCTTACACCCACGTACAATGTTATACCTTGGTCGTGTGAAAGTTGTGGTATGGTTCTGCTCGGGGTTCATTAGTTAGTTTTGTCATACACAACCTGATCCTGCGCATTTTGTCCCTTCTGTTTCTACTTGGTTGGTTCTTCTATTTCTACTCAGTTGGGTTCTCTTGATGCCATAAACACATCTCGCACTTGAACCCCGAGTTCCATTAGTCGATACTATTGTACATTGGTTGGGTTGTTCCATCAAGGTTTTGTGATTCTATGGACATGTTTATCATTGGGCTTGGGTTTAGATAGCTAGCATTGCAGTATTTCATTACATTTTATTCTTACCATGTCTTTTGTATTTTGCTCAATCAACTGATGATACTTACTAGGTATCTTTCACCGGTACTCACTCCTACTTTTCTGCATCTACTTATGGTGCAGGTTTAAGTACAAGTCGTTGATTTAGGAGGTTGTGGATGCCTTAGGAGACTTTGGTGAGCATTTGCAGCTTGGGATATTCAATAGTCTACTTTTGTTCATCTGGTCGTCTTTTGTATCTATATATTGGCCTTGTATATATTTAATTTGATTGTATGTGTAGGTTGCTATTCTGGTTATATATATTTTTATTTTTAAGTCTACAATAACTCTATATAGGTGACTTTCAGGTTCTGGGGTAGGTTGTTATTGACTTGTTTTACGTGTTGCAAGTTATCATTGTGAGTAGCTATTCAGGACAGGTATTATGGGTTTGGGTTAGTTTACTTGTAGGTGGGATCTAACATGCACCATTATGACCTAGAGGTCGGGTAATGATAGTAAAGAAACAAAATGCAGAAGTAATCATGAACATGTATAAAGGCCATGACATAATAAGGAGAAAGTAAAGACGACATAGATTCTTTTACCTTAATTGTCTGAAAATTCTCTAAACATATATGAGATGCTAGGACAGGCCCTATCTAACTCAAAGTATAAAATAAACTAGAAAGAAAAAATAACTCATAGGAAAAGAAATCATAAGCATGTCCTCGGATCGCGAGGGCTCACCAACTTCAGGGTTCAATGGAAATCCAAAGACTAGCCTCAAGCAGTTCGAGCATGGTCGTCAACTCCTACATTATAATACAATATAGGCAGGGAAAATATGTATTATTACATTTGAATGTACTAAGTATGTAACTTATGAGCAATGCGATGAATAATTAGTCATGGTATGCAATTGATAAAATGTAAATAGTATGATAGATGAGTTATTAAAACATAGGTAAAACATGTATATGGTCAATGCATAATAAAAATCATCATGAAAATCATATGAGGACATAAATCATAGATAATCAAAACATGAGTCATTAGAGGATATAATATATGTGGAATAGCAACCATAAGTAACAATAAGACCATGCGAACTATTAAATAGAATCCTGATGTCTTCCTATATAACAAAAAAGGGAAATCTACTGGCCAAGGTAGACTCTACCTTCCTAAGCGAGGGTCATGTACTAAATGTGGATCTACTAGCTAGGCTATATTGGCAATAATCATATGGTGGGAAGGTAATTATGGGACTAAAGATTGCTACTTGCGACCCCTTGTGTTGAGTTCCTACCTCTAAGTTCATTGGTGCTATGTCAAAATTCCATGGAATACTTGTCATAATATTATAAAGCTTGTCATAAATCATAGTTCATACTTGTCATAAATCATAGTGTTTAATATGTGGAAATGCATTCAATCACTACCAATCCAATTCATAAAACTTATTCACAAAAAAACTTATTTCATGTGATTCATGTAATGTAAGTGTAGTCTTTTCATCATTACAAATCCTTCCTCTATATAGAGTGTCATTGGATCTTAGGTCACCCCTTTCATAAACGTGCTTGAATGATTTGTCAATTCATAATTATGACTTGCAGTGAAAATTAGGATAAAAGTATGAATTTACATGTAATTGACTTAAAATCACGTAATTAGAGGAAATCATGCATAATCATAAAAAATAACATCAATTGAATTATAATTGAAATAACCTATAATCAATCTCATGAACCCTAGGTAGCATATAGGACTAATTGAAGGAAAAATAATTGAAATCATGTAATTAATAACACTTCATACATAATTAGATTCATAATCATAATATAAAATATAATTCATACAATTGGATGATAAATCATGATGACTCATAAATTCATACTTGAATTTAGTAGAAAGAGTGAAAAAATTATTGGGCTCCATGGATGGAAAGGATCCATAAATGAATACTCGCATACCTTAATAAGAATTTTAGAAAACATTTGGGAGAATTGATAACGGAGCTTGAAACCCAGCTCTTCCTAAAAAAAATCCCTTGAAGAAGATGCATTTGGAGAGGATTTAGGAATTTAGGAGAAAATTGGGGAATGGGTGAAATTGATGTAGAAAAATGGTTATAGGATGTTTTATAGGGCCAAAATGATGTAGTTTTAGGAGGATAGAAAAGGACAAATAACCTTAATTAAATTTTATCGGACAATGTCTACAGGTCGTAGTCCCATCTATGGCTTGTACAATCCCTCTCGTAAAACCTATCCCAAAACAACCCCTTCGAATCTCAACCACGACCCTATTCTACGGGCCCATCCTATCTTTTATGGCCAATAAAATCCCTTTGTATTAAAGTACAATCACCCTTACAATCTATACCAGACAATAAGCAAGGACCATGGTGCGTAAGCTATTCGATCATCCATAAGAATCCCCTCATTAAACTATCCAGAAATTCTAAAATTTGTCCAAGTGTTGGGGTGTTCTATGAACCCCAACTACAACCCGTAAAACATTTTATGACCCATCCTGTTAGGTCATACAAAAAGTCCTACAACCCATCACTTTTCCCAAGCTCAAGGTCCCATCTATGACCCACTTTTGTGGATCATATTTCTTTCTACTGTTCGTAATTCTCACTCATAAAACCTGCCTTTTTCTCAATTTTTTTAAAGTTTTGGTTCTATCTACGACACCCATCTATGGTTTATAAAACGATCTACAACCCATAGTTTGGGCTCATAGTTAGTGCACCAATATTGATTCCTTTATTTTTTTTCTTGTTCTAACTTTTTGACTTACGGAGTATTATAATATCTTCCTCCTGAAAATATTTATCCTCGAATGAGATAAAATCTAACTTGAGTAGAGTAGAATGAACATCTAACAACTCAACATGAATGCAATAATGCAATTTAAATGTTAAAACTATGATATCTCAAAATTTACATAAAACATAGCTTAAAATCAGTTTCATGAACATGCATACATAGACAATGGCATGAAAAAGTTAAAATGTAGGAATTTGGAGGATTGGATCATGGATAATTAAGTACCTTTGGATGGAACATAATGTAAGAGGTAAGGATAATGTTTCATCATTTCACCTTCTGCTTTCCATGTAGCACCTTCAACTTCTTGGTTTCTCCAAAGCACTTTTATTTCTCAACTTTTGAATTAGTTGATCTAAAATTCCAATAGATCCTCTTCGTAAGTCAAACTTCCTATAATACTCACACTCTCCAAAGGCACAATGGATCTAGGATCACCCACACACATCCTCAAAAAAGATACATGAAACACCGGATACACTAATGCCAATTCTGATGGCAAATTCAACTCATAGACTATCTTACCAACACACGTTAGAATTTTATATAGGTATATATATTGGGGACTAAGCTTCCTCTTTTTGCCAAAACGCATAACACCTTTCATTGGAGAAAATTTCAAGTAGACCCAATCATCAACATCAAATTCTAGCTCTCTCTTTCTCACATCTAAACAGGACTTTTGACGACTTTTTGCAGCCTTTAACTTTTCTCTAAAAATCCTAACTTTTTCCATAGTGTCAAACACTAACTAGGGTCCTATCAGAGCCATTTCAGCTACTTCAAAACACCCAATGGGAGATCTATATCTCCTACTAAGGTCTCAAAATGAGACTTCTCAGTGCTTTAATGATAACTATTATTGTAAGCTAACTCAATCAATGGTAGGTGATCATCCTATTTTTTCTTGAAATCAAACACACATGCCTTTGACATATCTTCCAAAGTTTGGACTATTCTCTTGTCTTGTCCATGATTTGAAGGTGAAAAATGATACTTAGTTTGACTTTTGTACCAAGACCCCTTTTAAAAGACTTCTAAAAATATGAAGTGAATTGAGTGTCACAATATGAAATAATAGAAAAAAAACCCATGAAGCCTTACAATTCTCGTATATACAACTTTGCATAGTCTTCGGTGGAGTAAGAAGTCTTAAATAGTAGAAAAAAGGTTGATTTAATCATTAGATCTACTGCTACCCAAATAGAATCATGTTGCCTATGGGTACGAGGCAACCCCATTATGAAGTTCATATTCATATCTTCCCACTTCTAAGTAGGGATCTCAATATCTTGGGCTAGACCTTCCGGTCTTTGATGCTCCACTTTCACTTGTTGACAATTAGGACATTATGCCACAAATCTTGTTGTGCCTTTCTTCGTGTCATTCTACTAATACACCCCATTAAATCTCTGTAAATTTTTATGGATCACAGATGAATGGAATACCTAAAATCATGGATTTCATTCAATATCATCTCCTTTAGGCTACCAACATTGGGAACACAAAGTCGACCTTGATAGTGAAGTACTCCATCTCTCCATTGGGAGAAAATCTCAATCTTCTTTTCGACAACCCATTTCTTCAACTCAACTAGAATCAGATCTATTTCTTGCTTTGTCTTCACATTCTCTAATTTATCAAACTGCAAAGAGGCCTCGCCACTAGCTAGATAGACATCTGGATCATCTATAATACGCCGATTGAGGAACTCAATCACTTGTGTCTACATCGTAAAATGATACAGATCCAAAGGATATTAGTATGTAAAATGTCCAAAACAGGAAAACCTAGGATACAATGCTCAACTCATAGGCTTAACTCGAAAAATAATTCAATAACACAAGCAATGCAATGTAAGTAAAACATCTGGTTTAATACATAAATAAATGCAATTCAATATATATACATACATACATATATAATGCACTTTAGCCTGGGGAGTTTCTCTAATCGAAAATCACCACTATGAGTTTTGTGATAATACAACATCTTACCCACACTACCAGAGTCATCCAATACCTTGCCAAGGTAAAGGACAAAACTTAACTTATGGATCCATCTAACTGAGTCATTTCAGTGACACAAGAGAAGTCGTACTAGTTGGTACGATCATATCCTATGTTGGTTATGTAGTTTATGGGGCCAGAGTTATCTGAACTCATACCTACATCGATGCTCAATACTACTTCCAAAATATGCATTGTGCTCAATAACTGTAAAGATGCCACTCTTTAGGGAAAAACTAAAAATTTGATACTTGGAGCCTTGGTTCAACATATTTTCTTTAAACTAGATTTTCTTTCTCAAAATTAGTAATGCTTTCTTATAACTGACAATTCTTTCTCATAACTGACTTTCTTTGAAAAGAAAATAACTATGCTCTTCACTGATAAAATAATGCATTTGAAACTATCAAGTTTTCTTTAACTCTGAAATTTATGCATAATGAATAGTAATTCAAGATACTTTAATTGACTAAACTGCTCTTCCAAAACTGATATGCGATGCTCAAAAGAAAATATAGTAAATAGGCTTCTTATACAACTCATGTTGAAAGGGCAACTCAAGATACTTCTTTAACTCAACTCATACTTTGGATTTGATAGTTTTTCATAAATTCTTTAGAGTCATAACTATAATGAACATAATGTTTTGAAATATATAACTTAATTTGGCAATAGGGTAAAATAATACAATAATTCACCTTAAAGAGATAGCATATGCATATAACTCAAAGGAATTCACTCAAAACAAGAGAAGAAGACTTGAATTCAACTTATACTTTAATTTGGGTGGAAACTGATAGTCCATAGATACAAAAATGAACTTAAAACAACTTTGGGGAGCCTTTCATATCTATAGCACGAAAATTCTTTGAAAAGCTTAAAGAATTTCTCAACCTTAGCCCTTCTCCTTTCTCCCTAAACTCTGTTCTTAGAATAACTTATGCGTTTCTGAAATATAATGAGCGCATGTTACTGATTTTAGGGCAGAAACGACCTCAAAACAATGGGGTTTTAGTCTAGGATGGATGAAAAAAGACTGAATGCTCCTGCTTTAAAACTGAAAATTAGGTACTATGATGGAGCAAGTCCGCGATGCGGACCTGTCACACTCTTCTAGATAAGTGCTTTTGCCTTGAAAATTTATCTTTCGAACCATTTGATCAAAATTCCACCGAAATTATTTTTCTACTTATTTTTGAATCCCTTTTAATTTCCTGGCTTGATCTTAGCTAAAATAGCTTGTGATATTACACTTTGGTCCAATTTTTAGCAAAGATACCTTAGAGTACTTTGGGGGTGCTCTAGGGTGTTATAGGAAATGTCGGAGAAAAAAGAAAATAAATGATAGGGTCAGAGGTGGGACAAGGGGATAGGGAAGGGGAGATGATGGCTAAAGAAGAAATAAGTTTTTCTTAAACTTTTTAAATATAAAATATCATATTTACTTGGTTCTAAACATGTGTAGTTATGCATTTGCTAATTCAGCAACATTAATGGGATGTTCAATCAATGATCTAGAGGGGGTTTAAAATTTATATTATAATAAATTTAAAAATTCAACTGACAAAAATTATGAATAAAAAGGTAAAATTGATAAACGTAATAAATATAAAGCTAGCGTTTGACCCTAAATTCTCATTTTTGAGAAAGTCCTTGACAAGTTTTTGTGAAGTTTCACCATACGTTTGGACCCAAATTTTTTTCTAGAATATTTGATTATTTTAAAAATATAATTTATACCCATAAGTTCTAAAAATTATTAAAAATACCGATAAGTTTGTATTATCATTCTATAATGAACATGTTCCCTAAAAAATAACCTTGTAATAGTATTGATAAAAATCAACAACAACAAAATATCAATATGGACAAGATTGATACATTAATCGTATACTCAAATTTATCACTGATTTAGTTGGAATTATAATCCATTAAAAATAAATTAATATTTTTCTCAATCTTATCATTCAAATTATAATTTAAACTATTTTGAAAGAGGTAGATAAATATTACTTGGAATAAATAAATGATGAATATTTTTTTTATATAATATAAAAATTTGAAATAATTTTTAAATATTTAAAAATTTCAAAACATTATCCCAAGTTACCAACTACTAAGGTGCGTTTGGCCCCAAATATTTTTTAGAAAAAACTTGGGACGTGGTGTTTGGCCATAAAACTTGGCAAATATTTTTTGCAACATCCTAAGTTCTCAAATACTAGAAACATTAGTGTTTGAAAACTTGGAATAGTATTTGAAAAGTTTTAAATATATAAAACTACTCCAAACTTTTATATTTTATAAAATACACCTATCATTTATTAATTTCAACTAATATTTATTCATCAACTTATTCCATTAGCGTGACCAACCAACCCCATTAAATATCTTTATTTACTAATAAATAAATAAATAGACTATTCTTCTCTGCTATATCTATCAAGAAAATATGCAATATCATTAGCAAAACTACATGGGAAATGAAAAAGAGCCTAAGAATGTCAAAGAACTATTTATCTATAGACATGTCTCTTTGTGTAAGTATAATTAATAGAACATTTGGTGCATTGAAAAGTAGATTTAGAATACTACGACAAGGCATGAATAACTATGACTTAGACATGCAGATGAAAATAGTAGTTGCTTGTGCCGTATTACATAGTTTTTGCGTGAAAATCAAAGCAGTGATGAAATATTCACTGAATATGAAAGTGATGATATGATTGCTGATGAAAATGACGAACAATCAACCGAGAGTAACAATATTGCTTCATCTTCTTGGTCATTTGATCTAGAAATGAAAGTTTACCGGGAAAATTTTATAAAAGAATAGTTTGTTACTACCTCCTCCAAAAAAAATAGTTTGAGTAAGAATATTGTTTTTTTTTTAATTTTTAATGCGATTAATACATTGATCTTGCCCATATTGTTATTTTGTCATTGTTGATTGTTATCAATTATGTTATAAGGTTATTTTTTAACGAAACATGTTCATTATGAGTTTTTTTTTTTAAAAATAACTTTTAGAATTTTTGGGTATAAACCATATTTTTTGAAATAGCCAAATATTTTTTTAAAAAAATGGGACCAAACACATGGTAAGATTTGCGAAAAATATTTGAAAACTTAGGACCAAACCTAACAAATTTGTTTTAGTATTTGAAAACTTAAAATTCATCAAGTATTTGTCAATTTATAGTCAAAGCACAATTTTTTTTAAGGTCAAATGGCACCTTTAGCATTTTTCACCTCATTTGATATCATAATTTAATTTCACATGCCCATATTATTGAGTGGAATTTTGTTTTACCCAAATTTGCTGCACCGTCAGAAACATTGAAGCTTTACTTACTTTGAAATCCAAGTCCCTTTGTTGACGATCTTTCAAATTCCGACAAATTGCTCTCCTTTCTCTAGCCCCTCCTTCCTTCCCTCCTCTTCCAAAATCCAAACCAGCTCACTCTTGCCCAGTGTCCAGTTAGCTACCAACAAAGTTTCTTCTCTGTCCGTGCAACGAACTAGTGTAAAAATCTCATCTTTTTCATGGGTATTTGAAAGTTAGGGTTTAAACATGGAAACCCATCTCAGTTTTTTACTATAAACCCCACAAACCTGTTATTTTGTGCCGTTTTAGGGTTTGACATTTTTTTAGTTTTAGAGCTGTTTTGGGGATGGATGGGAGGAGGATAACCGCTAGTCCTCGCCCATGTTGTGGGAGGAGGGTGGTGGCGAAGAAGCGACCACGCGGTGGAATGGATGGGTTCGTCAACAGTGTTAAGAAGCTTCAACGGAGAGAGATTGGTTCCAAGAGGGACCGTTCTTTCAGTATGAGCGATGCCCAAGAGCGTTTTCGGAATATACAGTTACAGGTTTGTTGGATAATTTTGTCTTCTCGATTATTATCAGTTGAGCTCCTATGCTTATATGAGTTAAGGATGCAAACGCCTAGTTGAAAATGGACTTCTTTTGAGCTTTTGAGGATGGGGGTTATTGATTTTAAGGTGGTGGAGCAAACAATGAGGCAAATGGGAGCAAGTTTTTCAGTAACCCTTGAGACGGACCATACATACCTATATTGAAAGGATCAAAAACGATTTCTTCAGACAAATAAAATTAAAACCAAATACGAAACTTAGAACATGCATCAGCTAAGAGAGAAATTGAGAATCCTGCTATGCCATTTCTTGAGTTTATGACCTAAAATAAGGTTGCTTTGGTGCTAGATCTTTCCAAGGGTGATCTAAAAACACATACTCAGTTCCTAATTTAGGTCTTTTAACCTTTGTTTGGATGCTACATATGCAAAATAACTCTTTATTTCCTTTAATTCCTTATAAGAGATACATGAGGAAAGAGGATATTTTTGTGTCTGAGCTTGTTGCCAAGGGGGTAGAGGCAAGGGGGTTTAACTTAATACCTTCATTGAAAAATTATGTTGCGCAATGTTTTTTTTTTTTAATATCATTGCGCAAATAGGTGAAAATGATCTTACTTTTTTGTTGGTTATATATAAAAAATGTTGAATATAAGGGAGAATTCTTGTGAAGCGGCAAAGGGGGTTAATAAATTCCGTCTGGTCATATGTTCAAATCTTGGTGTGAAATTCTAATAATTTTTTGAATGAATATTTAGCTTGGCCACTGTTGCTGCTAGTAGTACAGAATGTTGTTAGAGGTTTGCACATGGACAGTATATCCATCAAGCGTTTCTTGCTGAAGGTTTATACTTTATAGTGAAAATCAGTGTTGTGAAAGGCGATTGCGTTCTCGCCAATGCCGAGAGGCAAGGGGAGATGCCCCTTCATTGCCTATTCGGTTTGTGGCGCTGGGATCTTCAAAAGGCGACGCCATGGTGACAATGGCGACAAAAGCAAGTGGTGAGAAAGGCTTTGTTTTTTTTTAAAAAAGACAAACCAGTTTAGGGTTTTAAAAGGTAATTTTAGGGTTTTCTTTCCAAATTTGTACAGTTGATTGCACTCATAGACTGCGACTGTGACTCCAACTAGTTGACTCGACTAGACTTATTCGGCGACCAAATTTCTTCGGCAACCAGCCTGAATTTCCCAGCGATTCCAAAGTCTAAGCAAAACATATTTCTTCATTTCTTCTTCTGATTTCTTTTTCTTTTCTTCTTCCTCTATATCTTTTTCTTTTCCTTCTTCGTCAGTCTTCAGAGTTACTTATTTCTTTGTTTTTCCCTCACTGTTTTGACTTTTATTTTGTTTTTTCTAAGTCAAGCTCTAGACTTTTAGTATCTACCATCTATTTTTAGTTTTCGAACTGAAATATTTGCTAATATGCTATTGCTATTGAGATTTTGATTATTTAGATTTGCAATTAAATATTTTAACTTTCTGGTATTAATTGGGGTCGCACTTCAAAAGGATGAGCGCCTCGCCTTGTGGCGAGAGAAATCCTTGTCGTCTTTTGCCATCCAAAACACCGGTGAAAAACATAGTGTAGAAGTAGAGAAGCCGTATATTGTTTTTAATCAGAAAGTGTGATGTGCATTGTACAATTGTCCTTTTATGGTGTAAGAGGGGGAAATACTTGCCGTTAATGAAGTTGGGGCTCTGGTTTGGTAATTAGTATATTGGAAGCGCAATGTTAATAGTCATTGTTGAATTGTGTGTTTTTTACATATCCAGGTGTTTTCTTAGATTTACTTTTAGTGTCTTTTTTGGTGCTCATCTTGGTGATTTCTATTGTTTAGGCTTCACTTAACAGAGTTAGGTTGCATATTAGTCCTTTATTGCATAGCAGACAAACTATTATATCTTAGGTGTATACGTCATTCTATAAGGTGTTTGACCTGAATAATTATACGATGTTATACTGGATCTCAGACCAAAACATTCAAGGAACTATGAAATTTGTGCTAAAACTAAGTACATTATTAAGAAGGATAAGTTGAAGATTTAACATGAGATAAGTCTCAGACATTTAAGTGTAAGGTGTTCTTTCTTGATTCAGTACATGATTAACTAATTATACATTCGTCAAGTTTTAAAGAGTGCACATTTTCTTCTGTGGTTTCGGGTATATGAATGGGCTGAATAATATAATTTCTACTGTTCATAAATTGCTTTTATTGATAGGGATCTCAGAGAATCAAATTTTATATGTAAAAATAGTACATATTTACCAAAATTGACTAAATTTATTCAAATGAATACTTCAGCATTGATCTTGACCAAAATGAAAGTAAGAGAGTACACACGGGGAATTTAAAATGCAGATAGGTGATGTTTATTCACTTTGTTTCATTTGTAAGTAGAAAAAGGGGAGTTCCCCAATCCATTTGAAATTGGATGTAGGGAGGAAAAAGTATATCCATCTCACAGAATCAGGGTTGGAAAGTTCCTGCTCAGGCTTGCTTGGGAAGGCGAATATAGACAACCTTATATCCTCGTTGGAGAGAAGAAACATGGCGTTAGTTGCAATATTAGTTGTAGATTTTTGTGGCTGTGCTATAATATGTATCATGTTAAATGTGAGTACACATTATCATATTCCTTATAGAAATAGAAAATAAAACTGTGAAGTCTTCTGTTTCTATTTTTAGCGTAAATGCCTTCTTCTTTAAATAAGCATAGCATAAACAGAAAAAGTAATATTAAATAATGTAGATGGTAATTCAAGAAGGGTTAGGATGTATAACAAGGGAAAGGAAAATAAAAAATCGATGCAGATGTAAATACAAATTCTATCCTTGAAGTGCTCGATTTATTTATTAAAAGTCTCTAGTTGGAGTGTAGTCATTTAGGAATTAAATTATCATTAGAGTCACCGCTTTTTGTTGAGTCAATCTTGAAAACCATCCACCAGATCTGGACTAACTATTAAAATTGATTTCTTTCATGTCTCTTCTTCAACTTTTTCCTATCCTTTGGTTTAGGCAAAATAGGATGAATAACAATCAGAATCCTGTGTGCTTCTTCTCTTCCTTTCTTCCTCTCCTTTTGTTTCTCATTTCTTAACTCTATTCTCGTTCCTCCATGCCTTGCACTCTTATCCATTTCCTCCTGCATCTTCCTTTGCAAATTAGCCTCATACTCCACTTCATTGTCCTTATTATGTTCAAATGTACTTTCCTTAATTGAGTGTTTGTTAAAATCTTTGTTCTGAAGTTTAATGTGTTGCATCAATATGACTAATGTACAACATAAAATTACGTTGCAGAAATTATATTTTCTAGTCCCTTTGTTTCATATTATATTGTGGTTTTTAACTGTTCATCACCCTCCCAGACTCCACTCGTGGGATTACATTGGGTTTTTTGTTGTGTTTAACTGATGCATCGAGTTTAAGAAAGAAAGACATTTGACACATGCTAATAGTACCCGTAGGACTTGTTTTAAAACTTACAACAACAATAACATACCCAGTGAAATCCCACAAGTGGGGTCTGGGAACTTGTTTTCAAACTTATGCAATCCAAATTGACATTGTGGTTTTATACCTTTCATGACATTTCTATGACCATAGGAGCATATTGTTTATGGTAAACTAAGTTGCTCGGACTCTTCACTTTTGGTGCTACACCCATGTCGACACGACATGGGTGTGGGTGTGGGATCTATGTCCAATTTGGTCAAACAATTTTTGGGTGCTTTGACCAAAATCGATGGAGAAAGTTCGGACTACTTTAATGATTTCTGTAATCAATACAAAAGCTAAGGTGAAATTGAAAAAGATGGAATACTTTTTATATAGAAATTTTCCTTTTCCTTTAATCTCCCTTGAGGATTCTCCTCAAGTTCTCCTCATAATATCTGATGATTTAGGTTTTGTGAATCTATTTTTAGAGATTTTAATTATTTTAAGCGAATTCCCCTACCCATATCTAAATATGGATCCATATCCCTGTATCTTAAAAATTAGATCATAAAGGATCCGAGCTCTAGATCCGCACTCGTAACAAACACCCGCACCCGAACCCAAGCAACTTAGATGGTAAAATAAGAAGTTTAAAGCTAAAGAGTTCCTAAAAAGGAAGTGCGCTATATAAAGGGAACATAGGGAGTATTTATTAGGCAAAAAATATATTTACTAGATAGGTAAACAATGTCGGATGTTCTGAGATGTGTTGCATCGGAATTGTGATATCTTTTGTCCACAATGTACTGGAACCCAATATTAGCTGATCTAATTTATAGGTTATGCAACACATCTAGTTTCAATTAATGCTTCCAATTTTGAAAATTATGTTGACTAGTAGCTCACCAGTTGCATCCTTAATGCATAAGTTTTTGAACCAGCCATAATAGGCAGCTAGTGATTTAAAAACAGGGGTCCAAGGGGAGGTGGCCATTGCCTCTTTGTTTAACAAATTGTTTTCCTAGGATGAGGTTCCTACTTATTTGTCTTATGGTACATTTCTGGACATCATGACTCTTATTTCCTTATAGTATGCATTCTATTGTGATTTTGCAGTCTATTCACAGTCCGAGCAATTTATAATGTTTTTCTTGTTGTTTTATCTTTTATTTTGCCTAATTTCCATTTGGTGGTTAAATTTTGCATGAATAACTGGACAAGTGTTTGTTGGAGGTATGTCTTTCATGTTGCTAGAAACTTGTATTCAGCTATAAAGCTGCAAAAAGATGAGAAGTATTTTGTAGATTGGATTAATTGGGCTATTTTTTGGATATTGTTTTGATGTGTCTTTTGTTTATAAAATTTTGACTGTTCCTATTGAAAGTTCTCATTATTAGTTCCTTAAGATGGCATCTTATCTTTCCATGATTTAGCATGTAATAATTGTTGGTTCTCTGAATATCAAAAACTAAAATGTCCTTAGTTGAATTAGTTATTCATTATTTTATAATGCTGCTACCTAGTATGTTATCCTACTGAGTACTCACCGGTTTTTATGCGGTTCATAGGAGGAATATGATACCCATGACCCAAAAGGTCATTGTGCAATGGTACTTCCATTTCTTAAGAAAAGGTCAAAGATAATTGAGATAGTTGCTGCCCGTGATGTTGTTTTTGCCCTTGCGCAATCTGGTGTCTGTGCAGCATTTAGCCGAGGTAAAGAACAAGGAGTAGTAATTCTCAATGTCGTCTATGAGCATCTTTGTGATTGAAAGAAATTGATACACATTATTGGTGGTACAGAATCAAACCGGAGGATATGCTTTCTGAATGTCAGTCCAGACGAAGTCATACGAAGCTTGTTTTACAATAAAAACAATGATTCATTGATCACTGTTTCGGTCTATGCCTCAGATAATTTCAGTTCCTTGAAATGCAGAACAACAAGGATTGAGTATGAAACTTTAATATTATTGTTTGATCACATTCTGCTAAATATTTTTATTTATTTCTAATTTAATATATTTGTTAATGATATTAGATACATAAGGAGGGGTAAACCAGATGCTGGATTTGCTCTATTTGAGTCTGAATCATTAAAGTGGCCTGGTTTTGTGGAGTTCGATGACGTGAATGGAAAAGTTCTTACTTACTCTGCCCAGGATAGGTAAAATTTTGGTACTGTAGTCCTTGTACGATATGATCAATTTTGGTGATTTTGTTTGATGTACTTATACAATTCTTTTTTACTTTTGACAGCATATATAAGGTGTTTGACCTGAAGAACTATACGATGTTATACTCGATCTCAGATAAAAACGTTCAAGAGATAAAAATAAGGTAACTTCATTACTTCTGCAAGCATGCAGACATGCTCATTTTTGCCATGACTAATTAGTGTTATATCTTGTGTGCATGAAACTCTACATAATCTTTCCGTAGATGTCATTTACCATATATGGAAGGAAGTGTGTTATTTTACATTTGCTAGAGTAGCTAACTCCATCTTTTCCTATGCTTTTGTAATTATCTTTTAGGTTTTTTTTAAGTGTTCTCCTGTTTGAGTTGTCTCTTTGATTCTTTTTGTTCTCTTTTTTTGAGGGGTCTCTCTGTGTGTCTGTATGTGTCCTAATGTAGGTGACAGCTATTGTATGTATGTCTCATCTATTACTATTATGATTATGATTCTTTTGAGATTCCTGTTAATTCTGGGAGATTGAACAATGCTCTTTTAAGTCTTGAGATCTGTAAGGTCACGACTAAGTGAAAAGGATCGTTTCAATAGATAGAATAATGTATTGATTGGCAGTTCGGTCTGTTGCGCTAGTTCATATGCACTTCTCCAAAAATGTGCAGTAGTTTGATATCTTAAGAACTGGTTATCTTGACTTACAATTTTCGTTCTCTTCCTTTTCCCGTTAGCAGTCCTGGAATCATGCTGCTAATATTTACCAAAGCTAGCAGTCATGTTCCTTTAAAGATTCTCTCCATTGAGGATGGCACTGTTCTCAAATCTTTCAACCATCTGCTTCACCGAAATAAGAAGGTAGATTTCATTGAACAGTTCAATGAAAAGCTTCTCGTCAAACAGGAGAATGAAAATCTTCAGATTCTTGATGTGAGTTTCTATCACCTTTTCTATACATCTTTTAGCTTCCTTTATCATCAAATCTTATAGCTGTTGAGTTTAATAGGTCTGCAATTCCGAGTTGACAGAGGTCAGCAGAGCCGAATTCATGACCCCATCAGCATTCATATTTCTGTATGAGAACCAGTTATTCTTGACGTTCAGAAATAGAACAGTAGCTGTTTGGAACTTCCGTGGGGAGCTCGTGACTTCATTCGAGGATCACTTACTATGGCACCCTGACTGCAATACAAACAACATATATATTACTAGTGATCAGGACCTTATTATTTCATATTGCAAAGCTGATTCTGATGAGCTTTTATCAGAAGCTACTGGTACGTCAGTATAATAATTTACAACATTTCTTGATTGAAAAGTATAATAGACTTTTGGATGTGATTGTATCATACTCCCTCCGATCCCTATTAAATGGTGGTTCTATCTATTACTATATTTAGTCCAAAATTAATTTTTTTACATAATCAAGAGGGTATTATTATTTTCCTTCCAACTTTATCCTTATTTACATAAATTAATTTTACATAACCAAGAACCGAATCAAGGAGGTACAAATTTTGATAAGGTAATTTAGTGAAAATACTTTCGGGTCTTGTCGTCTCAAAGGGGAGGTGGCTTGTGGTGGAATGGGGAGGTTTAGCGGAAAGTGGAAAGCAAGAAGGCTGCTTAAATGTAGTTGGTGGAGAGCAAATATGATGATGAAGAGAGGATGAACATGGAGAGGTATAAGATTGTGAAAAAGGAGGCAAGACTGACAGTTATGGCAGCTAAAATGACTACATTTGAACACTTGTGTTATGAAGAATTAGAGGAAAAAGATGGGAAAAGAAGTTATATAGGCTTGTGAAGGTGAGAGAGAGGAGTGCTCACGACCTAGACCAAGTGAGGTGCATTAAATACGAGGATGGCAAAGTATTAGTGTAAAAGGCACATAGTAAACGAAGATGGTAAACGTATTTTCATGAGCTCTTAAATGAAGGAGATGAGAACATTGTGCTGGGTGATTTAGAGCACTCTGAGTGCACCATCGAGATTTTAGGTATTACAGGTGTTCTAAGTTTGAGGGGGCAATTCATAGATGAGAGCGGGAAGGGTAATTGAGCCAAACGGGATCCTTGTGTAATTCTGGAGGACTGCATGCAAAATAGGGTTTGGCTAACTGGGTTGTTTAATGTCATTTTCAAGACGACTAAAGTGCTTGAAGAATGAAGGTGGAGTATACTGATCCTATTGTACAAGAACAAAGGGCATGTACAAAATTTGCAACAACTATAGGGTTATCAAGTTACAAAGTCATGAAAGTTTGGACGGAACGGTCGAGATGAGGATGAGAAGGAATGTGTGTATTTCTGAGAACCAATTTGGATTCATGTCGGGGCGATCGACAACATAAGTCATTTATCTTTTAAGGAGATTGTTGGAGCAATATAGAGGAAAAACTTGTATATGATGTTCATTGACCTAGAAAAGACATGATAATGTCCATGTACCTATGGTATACTATGTTGCTCGGACTCTCCAAAATGTTATCATACTCATGTTGAATCTACTAAATACTTTTGGAGGATCTAACACACTTATCACATTTTTGAAGAGTCTTAAGCAACATAGGTAGTATATAGTGGAGTGATTAAGGACATGTACGATGGAACTAAAGTCCAAGTGAGTATAGTGGGAGGAGACTCGAACAATTTTTAGTCAAAATGGGGCTACATTAGGGATCAACTCTCTACTCATTGTAATTTGCCTTAGTGATAGGTGAATTGACAGGATATATTCAAGAGAATGTACCATGGAGCATGTTATTGATAGACAACATGAATATTTATTGACGAGACACGCGATGAAGTTAATAATAGACTTGCACTTCTTACTTAATGGTTAGGTTCGAATTCTACAATAGAGCTCATAATGAAATTGTCAGGGTCTTTCTTACCTTAGCAGAGCCTTATTTTATGGACTTAGAACTTTCGTTAAGACTCCCGTGCGGCACTTGTCAACTTGCTAACGACTCTTTCATGACCTTACAAGTACAAGTAAGCCTATTACTCTTGATCGCTAAGGGAAAACACTAGATATGAGATGACAAAGAGAGCTTTTGAAAGAAGTGCATTGCTTTGGAAGATTGCTTACAAATTTCTGGATGGTTGGCTAAGCAAATGACCCTTTCTATTTATACTACCTACTTGGGGTCGAAGTGTAATTAATATTTACATTATAAGTCCCTCAATATTTACCCTTTAGTCCCTCTCTAGAATACTCCACATAAGCCTAGAGAATTCTAAGGACTACAAGACTTATCTACAAGAACTCCTGCACTTTGTCCTTGAACTTCCATAAGTCTTCATATCTCTTCTATGTGGCTTCTTCCGGTGGTTGGCCCTTCCCGTGCACAAGGAACATGGCAGTAGCAGGCTGTCCTCGTCTCCACTTGGCATGGTAGTCTATGATGGCTTCAATGTCCTTATCATATGAGGCAGTGACTGTGATAGGCGCTCGACTCGACTATCCTCAGTTAGGATTATCCTGGTCCTTATGGTACGACTTAAGGACGCTGGCATGGAAGATAGGATGAACCTACAAAGATGGTGGTAGCTCCAGTCGGTATGAGATCTTGCCCACCTTGGCAACTATCTTGAACGGGCCTTCGTACTTTCGCACCAAGTTTTGATGCACGCCTCGTAATGCCTTGAATTGTCTTGGGTTCAACTTGACCAAGACCAAGTCTCCAACCTTATAATTTGTGGGGCGACACTTGCAGTCGGCAAACCTCTTCATCTTCTTGGCTACCTTGTCCAAGTATGACTTTGGCGGTGTCTAACTGCTCTTCAAAGCCCTTGGCCATGTGATATGCCCCCAAACTCTTGCTCTCGAACGCGACAGTAGTGAATGTAGAGTTTGAGGTTGTTGGCCTGTGGCTAATTCAAACGGTGTCTTCCCGATAACTTTGCTCCTTTGCAAGTTATATGAAAATTGGGCTACATCAAGCAGCTTTGTCCAATCCTTCTAGTAAAGCTCACGAAGTGCCTAAGGTAGCACTCCAATAAGGCATTGACCCTCTCCGTATGGCCGTTTGTCTGTGGGTGGAAACTGGTGGAGAAATGCAACTCTATGCCAAGAATCTCGAATAACTCCCTCCAGAAGTTCCCAGTGAAATGCGGGTCTCGATCACTTATGATATGCCTCGGCAGCCCCCAATACTTTATCACGTTCTTGAAGAAAAGTTGGGCAGCCTCCTTGGTAGTACAACCTGCTATAGCGGGTATGAAGCTGGCATACTTTGAGAATCAGTCCACCACAACAATTATCGTTCCATACCCTTCGGACTTTGGAAGACAAATGATAAAGTCCATAGTGATGCTCTCCCATGAACGTTCCGCTATTGGCAATGGCTCCAAGAGTCCTCCAGGTTGGCGCTGCTCGGTCTAGTCTTGTTGACACACAAGACAAGTCTGGACATAACACTCTATATCGTCTCGCATGCGTGACCAACAATATATTGCCTCAATGAGAGCTCTCGTGCAATGCTGTTCAGGATGCCCGACCCATAGTGTGTCATGATTCTCCTTCATGATTTGTCGCCTAATGTTCCCATGCTTTGGCACATAGATCCTTTGTCCGGCGGTAAGCAAGAGACTGTCTTCTATCCAGAAATGCCTAGTCTTGCCTTGTGATGCCAACTCCATGAGTTTTTTTGCTTCTGGATCTTGTTGCAAGCCCTTTTTGATAGCATCACGGATGTCACAATGTGTTGTAGTGATAGCAACCAACTTGGCCTTCCTGCTTAATGTGTTTGCTACGACATTGCCCTTGCCTGGCTTGTACTCTAGCTCGTAGTCAAACTCGGCCAAGAAATCTTGCCACCTAGCCTGCTTCGGGGTGAGCTTCTTTTGTGATTGAAAGTAGTTAGTGGCGACGTTAGTCTTGACCACGAACTTGGACCCAAGTAAGTAGTGCCTCTATGTGCGCAGGCAATGCACAATAGTGGTCATCTCTTTTTCCTGCACGGTGTACTGCTATTCTGTCTCATTTAGCTTATGACACTCGAATGCAATAGGGTGTCTGTCCTGCATTAGCACACCCTCAATGGCATAGTCTGAGGCGTTTGTGTGCACCTCAAATATCTTGGAGAAGTCTGGTAGGGCTAGGACCGGCTCTTCAGACACCGCAACCTTTAAACTTTCGAATGCCTTTTGGCACTCCTCGCTCCAAATCCACGACTTATTTTTCTTCAACAATTCGGTTAGTGGAGTGGCTTTGGTGGAGTAGCCACCTATGAACCGTTGGTAGTAGTTGGCAAGCCCAAGGAATGATCTAAGCTTCGTTACCTTCGTGGGTGTCTCCCATTCCTTGATGGCCCGCACTTTCGCCTCATCCATGCATAGCTGGCCTTGACTTATGATACGTCCCAAGAAGTGCACTTCATGCTGAGCGAATTCACACTTCTCCTGCTTGATGTATAACTCATTTTCCCATAGGACTTGGAACACCTTCAAATGTTCAACGTGTTCCTCTAAGGTGTTGCTATAAATGACTATGTCATCGAGGTACACCACTACAAACTCATCCAAGTAAGGATGAAAGATCTTGTTCATCAATGTGCATAAGGAGGTGGGTGCGTTGGTTAAGCCAAAGGGTATCACCAACCACTCGTATGCTCCGTACCTCGTCATGCATGTTGTCTTTGGCTCGTCCCCTTCTGCTATACGTCCTTGGTAATAGCCCTTTCGAAGATCTACCTTGGTGAAATATTTCATCTGCCCAAGCCTGTCGAATAGGTCGACAATGAGCAGGATGGGGTACTTATTCTTCACGGTCATCTTGTTAAGCGCTCGATAGTCTATGCACAGGCGCAAGATCCTTCATTTTTCTTCTGGAATAACACTAGTGCTCCGTAGGGTGCCTTGGATGGGCGGATATGTCCAGCCTGGAGGAGCTCCTTTAGCTGCTTCCTTAGCTCCTCTAATTCTGGTGGGACCATGCGGTATGGTGGATAGGCGGGTGGCTTGGTTCCCGGCTCCAACTCTATCTTGTGAGCTACCTCCCGCCTTGGAGTCAAATGTCTTGGCTGCTCATCGGACATCACATCTTTATTTTCTTTTAGCACCTTCTCAATGCACGGTTGTAAGGTCTCTTTGGCACCAAGTACATTGGCTCCCCCTTCTTAAGGCCCTTCACGATCTGCATGACCGATAATTGGCGTCGACCTTCCGACTTCGGTACCTTGACTAAAGGCACCATGCAAGACCTTTCCCGTTCCATGATTAGTAGGAGTCGATCATTGTGTGGCACCTTTGGAAGAATTCTTGCCCAAGTATTATATCGAATATGTCCAAGGGGGCAACAGTAAAGTTAGTTTTACCTTGCCATTTGCCCAATGTGACGTCTACTCCATGATTCACCCCACACACAGGAGTTGGCGGTGCGTTGGCCGTCTTGAGTCGTGTGTCATTTGGACTGTAGCTTAACCCCACCTATGTTGCCGCGACCTTAGTCATGATATTTGCCTCCGCTCCAATGTCTACCATCGCGCGAGCTGGTTTACCATTTAAGGATATGTCCACGTATTGTGTTGGGTAATTCTCCTACTTTCCAGCTGGCCTGTTTATGGCACCACATAGCCTAATCATGCCCACCTGGGTGGTGCCTGAGCCTTGACCTTGGTCTTGCGTCTCCTTTTCCTTGTGCTCCCGTAATATGACACCAAGGTTCTTCATCTGAGGGCACCTGCATAGCCGTGTGAGCCTCCACATATGTAGCAGTTGCTTCCCTTGGACAACTGCGGCTTCTTCTTAGCTTAGCCCTGTTGCTCGAACTTTTTGCCGTCGGTTCTGTCTTGGCTCTTGGGTGGGTGTTGCTCCTTGCTTTTGCTACGATCTCCCCCACCTTTGGTATGGCTACCCTCTGCTTCCTTTGCCTTGCCTTTGTCATGCTTGATGTCGGTCAGGGCTTCTGCCTGGGTGATGGCCTCATCTATGGTGGTCACCTGCCTGCGCTCCAACTCCGTCCTGGCCCAATTCTGTAGGCTGTTCATGAAGTGGAACATCATGTCTATCTGAAGCGTGAGGGTAGTGAATTTATTCACGTATGCCCTTATGCTCCCTATTTGCTTCAGCTCCCTAAACTTACGCTTGGCCTCGTAGATGATGTTGGGGGAAGAAGGCCTTCTTGAACTCGTTCTTGAACTTCTCTCATTTGCTAATGGTGCATATCTCTTTCCCCATCTGACCCTTTCCTCTCCCACCATAACATAGCCATCTCCGTTAGGTATAGCACGGCGGTGTTGATCTTTGTTTCATCACTCTTCACATTGTGACACTTGGAAGTAATTCTCCAAGTGCCACAAGAAATTGTCCACCTCCTGTGCGTCACGAGCGCCTTTGAATATGGGCGGCTTGGGAGCCTCAATCCTAGCCTCCCTTTCTCCTGTCCGCGCAACATATCTTCCTTCCTCTGTTCCTTTCTCCAATGCCTCCACTCTGGCACTCATGGCCTCTATACCAATGCTTATGGCCTCCATCGAGGAACTCATGGCTTCCATCCTGCTTAGCTCATCCACAAGTTAGCACTCCAAGGAAGTGATAGCTTCTTTCACCTCGAACTCAGCAACCTTACGCTCGTTCGACTCTTTTCAGATGTTATCGCTTTCATCAAGGGTGAATTCCTCTAAGGTCTTGAATTTGCCATTGAACTGACTCAAGCACTTGCCAAGGATCTCCACCGCTTGTCGAGCAACATCCACTCTAGCAATCCACTCCATGTTGGGCGTGACGTTCATGGGTTCCTCACCACGTTCATCGTCATTCACTTCAGTGGTCGAGAGTGAGTGGATTGTTATGGCCTCGCTTGGTGTCGGCTCGATCGACAACTCCTCGTTCCTCTTAAAGCCCTTCTTTCCCTTGCGTGATTTCTTGTCTTAACGTTGGCGGCGTTAATGATGTCAAAGTCTCCCTCACTTGCCATATTCCCTTAGTAGAACCTGCTTTGATACCACGTCGTACGGACTTAGAACTTTTTCTAAGACTCCCGTACGGCACTTGTCAACTTACGCACGACTCTTTCACGACCTTACAAGTACAAGTAAGCCTATTACTCTTGATCGCTAAGGGAACACTAGATATAAGAAGACAAAGAGAGCTTTTGAAAGAAGACTTGTATTGCTTTGGAAGATTGCTTACAAATTTTTGGATGGTTGGCTAAGCAAATGACCCCCTCTATTTATACTACCTACTTGGGGTCAAAGTGTAATTAATATTTACATTACAAGTCCCTCAATATTTACACTTTAATCCCTCTCTAGAATACTCCACATAAGCCTAGAGAATTCTAAGGACTACAAGACTTATCTACAAGGTTTCAGAGTCTTCCATAAACCACTCAAAGACTTTAGATCCTTCCCCCTTCTACAAGATCAAGTGGCGGGGCATAGGTCCCTTCAACATTCCCATTCATTTTGGCTTGTCTTGGGCTACCATCTATAACTAGACCCCTGATATCTTTAACATCTTCGATCCTTTCCTTTTAGTCTATAAGGTTAGATTAGACTGCATTGGGCCTTTCACTCTCCACTCTCCATCATAAATATTTGATCCGTTCATCGATGGTTGGCAAGTATGATGGTCCTAATGTGGAAATAGACCTTAGAGTCCAAAGGCTTTTGGTTGAGCAAGATCAAAATGGAGTACATGGAGTGCAAGTTCAGTGTAAGAAGGCAGAAGGGGAGTGATGATTGATACATAAGTCATCCCTAGGAGGAGAAGCTCTAGTATCTTGAGTCTATAATCTAAGAAAATGGGAGATCAACGTGGATGTCACACATCGTATTAGATAAGGGTGGATGAAATAAAGGCATGCATTAAATGTCCTATGTGACGAGAATGTATCACAAAGACTTTACTTCACCATAAAAAAGAATGTAACGCAAAGACTTAAAGGTAAGTTCTCAAGTGGTTGTTGGACCGAGTATGTTATATGGGGTGGAGTGTTGGTCAGTCCAAAACTCGCACCTTCAAAAGATGAAGGGAACAAAAGTGATGATGCCTATATGAATGTTTGGGCATTACTAGAAGAGACAAGATTAGAAACGAAGATGTACGAGGCAAGGTGGGAGTAACCTCTATGGTGGAAAGGATGCGGTAAGCGAGAATAAAATGGTCTGAGCATGTGAAAAGGAAGAGCACAAATGTCCTAGTGAGGAGGTGCGATAGGTTGACGGTGGCAAGATGGGGGGAGGTAGCATAGACTAAGGAAGAATTGGGGAGCGGTGATTAGATAGGACATAATACATTTTTAGTTTTCACAGGCATATATATAAGAGAGCATGGAAGTTGAGAATCAGGGTAGATGTTTTAGTAGGTAGTTGAGTATTTTCTCTCTTTCTAGTGGTAGGGCTCTAAGTTAAAGCACCTATCCGTTCCCTTATCAATATTATTATTGAATTTATTGTTACTATTTTTGCTAGCATTATCTTGTTCTTCAATTTTATTATTACTGTCATTTCTTTTACTTTATTTAGCTCTACTAATTTTACTGTTTGCACTTTTATTTCTTCAATAATCTCATCATAGCTTTTTACTCTTGCAATCCTTTCCAATCATGTTTCGCGAAAAACAATTTTCTTGAGCCGAAAGTCTATCAGAACAATTTCTCTACCCAACAAAGGTAGGGTAAGGTTTGCGTGCACCCATATTCTCCGGTCCTAACTTGTGGGATTGCATTGGGTTTGTTGTTGTACTCTTTTGAGTGTGAATTTCTTAAGGGTTGTGCCCAACCTAAAAAACACCATATAAAATAGGTTGAAGGGAGTAATAAATATTATTAGAGTTCCTTATGTTAAAAAATAAAAGATGATTAGAGCTGATGTGCCTTCTATATTTCAACTAGTTTCTGAAAACGTGCTTTGCACGTGTATTTCTTACTTCTAATAAAAGTCACAAATGACTAATTTGAGCCAAATAAAAATATAAATTAAAGAAGTTTAATAAGAAGAATTTTTTTTAAAAAAAAAAAAAGAGAAGAAAAATATACAACGTACATATTTTTGTTAGGAGTGTAATCATAATGATGTTGATGAAAAAAGAAATATAGATTTAGTATAGAATTTTTCAAGTCTTTTTCAACTCTTCCCATATAGCCTACTTCATTGAGTCAAATTAAAGCATGAATCAAATAGTACAACAATGATACAACACTTTCCTACTTTAACTATAAAATAAAAAGGATAACCTTGGGTAGGGATCACATGAAACAAAAAAGATGGATTTTTATAGATAAAAATGAAGGAATACCAAAAAATGACTTAAAATTTTTAACAAATATTTTGAGGTTACAAATATAAAAAATATGAGAGTTATAGATATAAAGAGTAATAATTGAATAGGCAATTAAATATGAGATATAAAGGTGAATATTTGAAGAAATAATAATAATAAGTGAAGGATATAAATTTCATATTACAAAAAACTAATTAAAAAACAAATGTATAACACAAAACATACGGATATTTTTGAAAAAGAATTTGAATATATCAAGCTTCAATTCATTTAGTTTTAAATAATGAATGTTACATTTATTATTTATCAAATTTAAAGATTTAATAATATTATGACATATTATTTGGGGTTATGAATTTGAAAAGACATAAAAATAATAAAGATTATTAAAATAAGAGTTATGAAGATGATAATGTGGGAGTTAAAGATATTATATTAATGAAATATTATTGGAATATAATTTATGAAAATGAAAAAGGTATAGTTATGGAGTTGATTTTAAATAGAAAAGTAATTTTTAAATTAATTTTAAGAAAATAAATTAATAGGCAGGTGGCATTTTCGTAATCCAACTTTTGGCTTAGATTCTTCCCACTTCTAATAATATGTGATATGTGATATGATATGATGATATGATGGTTTGTTCTAACAAAAATATTGCTTTCACCCGCATTGTGAAGCTTGCAGAAACGAAGTAAATGATGTGGTCATGAGTCATGGTCTGGATGGTTGGGAGTAGGGTGACTCAGTAGATTTTATTTTTGATGTTCTATGTTTGTGTATAGATCTCTGGAAATGACTGATCTGGTTTTACAGCAGGATCGATCAATATCAGCAACATTTTGACAGGCAAATGCCTTGCTAAAATAAAAGCAACTGAAAAGCGTACCGCAGGTGATTGCCGTTGCAGTACCAGTTGCAATGAGCATGGTAGCAGAAGTTGCAACGCTAAGAAGCGTGTCCAAGCTTCCAGAATTAGGAGCACAGTTGCAGAAGCCCTGGAAGATATCACTGCCCTTTTCTATGATGAAGAGCACAATGAGATCTATACTGGAAACAGTCTTGGGCTGATCCATGTATGGTCTAACTGATTCCCCCCTTCTCTGAATATGTCAAAAAGGTGATACAAACATGCCGCGAGAAGAATTCACCATTAGAATGTCATCTTCTCGTCTTGTTTGCTGTCTTTTTTCATTTTATTTTTAGTGTGTTGTTTTGTTACCCCCTAAAAGGGATGGTTTGACTTGTGACATCTATTTACTTCACAGTGCATGTCTGTTTATAATTTGGTTTATCCAGTGATATTTCTTTTAAACTAGAGTGAGGTGATAATTTCTAGTTAACTTTGGCTGTGTATTGGTTTGTACAGACGAGGAGCTAACAAGCTTAGTCCATGGCTGAGAGCATATTATACTGTAAACCTGCATTTGTGTAAAATTGAAACGCAAAACCGAGTATGCTGTGTTTGGCCTATATTTGTGACCATAAATAATTCGCAAATAGAAAATGAGATTTGAATAGAAATCAAAAGGCTCGTAAGAGAAGTGGCAACTCTCTTGTGTGAAGGATGGTATCAGGAAAGACAAAGTATATAAGGTGGACGGTTCCACGCAGGGCATTTGCGCTTTGGCTCTTCTTTAGACAATTGTCTTTTTCGCATCATGATGCTCCGTACCGTGCAATTAAATGTTTCCATATGTGATGTATCTGTCTCCTTCCCTCTTGCCTGTTATTTGATTTCTATTTAAGATAATTATGGACTAAAAGATCTAGCTTCAGATTTTATTGTATTAGTAGTATGGTGAATTCTCTACCTCATCTTGCATCCGCATGTATATTTTACTTTGTAGATTCCCAAACCAGAATTTTGATATACAATATTAATTTGTGTTTGACCAGACTTCATACTCTTCAAATAAAACAAGTATCTCTTTAACATTAATGTATAGGAAGGATATCCTTGTTTACTCCTCCAAAAATATAGTTGGACAAATTTCATTAATATACAAAAAATCAAAAGAAGGGATGATTACATTTTGTGGACAGACTACAGAGAAAAATTATTTATACAAAACTTTCCTTTTTAAAAAAAATTTTAAAATGTCCTTCAGGCCAATGTTGCTACCCTAAATAGCCACTCGGCTATTACCAAATTGCTCATTTGCCATTTTAGCGGCTGGAAGCCTCAATATCATTTTGGCTAATTGGCCATTTTCTCTCATTAATTAAAATTAAAAAAATCTTTCATTATTATTTTTTGTTGTACTATTTAAATTTTTAAAAAATTGTAATTTTTTTGGCTCCTTTTTAATTTTTTTTTATAATTGTTTCACTTCTTTTGTGGAAAAATAAATATTTATGTCGTTTTATTTTTTTGTTTATTCTTTTATTTATTAAGGTGAAAATGCATGATGTTCAAATAAATATCAATATCGATGCATTACTTAATTCTTTATACAATATCGCTACACGATTATGCGTCATTTATGTAATGTTGGTACATCACATTAGGGCTGTGCAAAATTCGGGTCAAACCGTTAATCTGAACCGATTTTTCGATTTATTGGACTATTGGGTCGGGTTATTGCCTTATTGGATCGGTTAACGGTTTATTCAAAAATAATAATGGATTATTGGTTATCGGTTCGGGTTTAAGAATTTTAATATCGGGGACCCGATAACCCGATAGCAAATCGATAGCTATAGTGCTGA
>JBCEWC010002076.1:0-36505 GCA_038996855.1 Solanum aculeatissimum
AACTATTAATTATGGTTGTGAATGTTATTATAAATATTATTAAAAATTATGTTAATATACATGAATATAAAAATAGTATATAAAAATAATTTAAAGGGGGGTATTTTTGGATTTTTACATATTTTATCCCAGGATAAGTTATCCTGAGATTGTTGTTCCACCCTCAAGAAGGGATAACTTATCCCAGTACTAATTATTAATCCTGGGATAAGTTATCTCATCCTTTACAACCAAACAATGAATTAAGGACCACTAAAAAATTATCCGAGGATTAATTTTTCTTATTCATCACACCAAACGACCCCTCATAGTGTATTTCCACAAGTGAAATGTGAGAAGAGCAGATTTTTACATAAATTTTATGGAATAAAGAAATATCTCAGGCTCAATATAAAAATTTCAATTTGGGATCGTAAGAAAATAAAATAGTATAGTATTACCTTCGAAAGTTCTTGTTCTATCTATCTTTACATTATCTTGTGAATTTTGTAGTCATGCTACACCTAACTTCTCACGTCTCCTTACTAATGCATCCTCATTTCTCTTCTTCACATATTCGAACTACTTCATATCAGTTCCCTTATCTTACCAGCCTATGCCCACCTATTTGAACTTCCTCATTTTTGCCACCATCATCTTTTAAATGTATAGATTTTTTTAACTGATCAACGTTCTTTTCATATTCGATAATATTAATCTAATCACCTTTTCGTAGAACTTACTTTTTCGACCTGCTATATATAAGTCTTTGTCCTGATATTAATTAATTGGTAAGAGTTCTTCTCTTGCAAACAATTGGTTGAGTTCACTTTTATCTTCTTTTTTTTGGTTTTTTTTTAAAAAAATTTCTGATTTGGTTGTAATTAATTATTGGGTCGGCGAAGTAGGGTCTCATCACAAATAATGGCTTGTAAAATCAGTTTTAATTTATTGCTGCTCTGATATTTTGACAAGTATTGGACTTTCACTTCAATTAATAACTGAAATTGACAAAAACATAGCCCATAGCTTTGTTATAAGGTCAATAAAATGGGATTGGTCGAATCTATAATATCAAATCCATAAACAAAACGTATTGTCAAATGATTAATAACGTGGCACTTGCTAAAAATATCTTTACCTGCTACCTCGGATCGAGAATTACCACTAAGAAGGTTCAAAATTTAAAAAGATAGTCCTACGAATTAGTCGAAGGGTTTTTGATGTTTAATATATATATAAATTATTTTAATCATGTAAGATAATATAATTTTTCGTCGAAATGGGGTTTGAATGAAACCCTGACAAAGGATAGCTTCGCTTAGGGGTGTACAAAAATCAAACCGATCGATAAATCAAACCGATAAAAACGTTATTGGTTTATTGTTATTGGGTTATTAGGTTATTGGATTTGTAATGGTTTCGAAAAAAAAAATTATTTGGCTATCGATTCGATATTGATTTTTATTATTGGGTTATTGGGTAAATCGATAACCCAATAAGATTATAATAATTTACTATTTTATCTCTTTATAACTGTTAAATATTAGTAATTTAATAATAGGACACTATAGTAGTACTTTACCTAATTAATCTTTACCGTACTTAAGTGATTAGTTACCTACTTTAGTATTTAGTCTTTAGTCTTTAGTACTGCATCTTCTTTTGTTAATGTGAATTCTGATTATCATCCTTATCGGGTAAATTAAAAACCGAAACCGTTAAGGACTTAAATCGATAAACTATAACCCGATAAAAAATATGTTATTGATTTGTTATTGGCCAGTTTAGCTTATTTAAAAATCGAAAACTAATAAAGCAAACCGATAATATATAAAATGGAACCAAAAATCGACCAATTCACACCCCTAGCTACGCCCTGTGCTGCCTGCATTATTCCTTTGGAATATAAACAATACACTTTTCACCATAAGTATAGACAGAATAATATTCGAATAACTTTTTCTAAACCAGAAAACGAGAAAAAAAGAAAACGTATTAGATGGAAAATGTTCAACATACTACCGTTCCTTAGCCAGTAAGAATTCAGAAAAATACGTTTATATAGAAAATTTGCGTATATTCTATCATCGCTCGAACCCTACTTTTAAAATGATTATAACATCTATCTAAATGAAAAAATATTCGTTATTGATTCAGAAAATAACGCATGCAAATATATTATACACCTACTCCTTGGTGCATGCAAAGGGAGATATACAGTATATAATTATTACTAAATTCAACTAAACCCAACATTTTTTTTTACATCAAACACAAAGACATAAAAAAATTAGAAAAATATCAACACGTACTAAATGCTAAATGACAAAGATAAGTTTTTAACAAATATTAATAAGAACTTAAATGTTAAAGTTATATTAAATTTAAATTTAGAACTCACCTCTAATTTAGTGGTACATTATTTGTTGTTTTACCAACGTTCTTATTATACGGTAATTTAGAGGAAAAAAAGATTTTTAAAATTTATAATCTAAAATAATATTTTTTTTGTGTGTAGTTAAATATAATTTTTTCAAAGATAAAAAAATTAAATTTAAATTCTTCTAATTATAGAAATAGACTAAGAAAAAGTGTGACACCAAAATTGAAACATATGGAGAGCTCCATGGCAAAATAATTTTCTTATATATGGCCAATCATCAACAAATGCTTGTCATTGACCCACAATTTACTTGTTAATTAACTTTTAAGTACTTTTTCTTGCAGTAATCATCTCATAAATATAAAAAGATTAGGTAATTTGAAACCAATTAGAGATGATAGGTAATTTCTTGTCAATTTAATTATTAGAGTATATATATGTTAAAACTTGTGATACAATATTTAAATCGTATATTGGTGCAACTGTCAATAATTTAGAGATGACACTAATAATTTACATCAAGTTCAAGATTGTTTTCAATACTTCTCCTATTGCCAACCGATTGTGTTAAAAGGAAATCAAACTTATACCTAAAAATAAACATAAATAAATGATGGATAAGATATGTTGCTAAAAAAACAAAAAAAAATTGTAACTAATTTTATTTTGCGACAATAATTATTTTTTTTTTGGTTAGCTAAACAATATTTAGTACGGTAAATAATTAGCAATAAATTTTGTGCCTTTTTTTTTTGGATAATTATGAAGATTTAAGCATAAATTGAGGGATAGGATTGAGTCCACTAGAGTTGTCAAGGAGAAGAAAAAAGTAAAGTGGGAAACGAAATGATTACAAGAAGCATGATTGATTAATAAAAACACCAAAAAGGGTTAATAGTTGAATCTGTTAAATGTTTCCAAAATTAATCCCTAGAGATATATTAATCAACTTTTTAATCTATAGTAGGACCCTTCTCTTTACAACAATTAGTGAAGTCCATCCTTTCTAGCAAAATAACTATTTCTCCGTTCCAATTTAGGTGACACAAGATAATTACATAATTTATAATCATAAAAATAATTAATAATTATAATAACATATCTAGTGAAATTTGTCGCATAAATAATAAAAAATATTTTTAAATCATAATTTTTTAATTATTTTTTTTTAGTTTTAAAATTTTTGTACGCAACATAAATTGAGAGGGACATGATTATAACACTAATTAATTTCTTTAAACTAAATTAAAGTGTGTAAAATATATTTTCTTTTTACAAACTTTACCTAATTCTCAATCAGTCTCTTATCATTGCTGCCGAAAGGCTTGACCAAATTGCTCTGAGTGCCGCTCATATTTCCTAGCATTTTGAGATATTGTTAGCTTAAAATCAGGGTTCTGACCCAAACCTTTTTGCTTTTTGTAAAAAATTAATATTTTTTAATTAAATATTTATATAGAATATTATTAATTTAGATTTACGTGTGTAAAAAGTACGTATTAGAAGTTCAGATAAATTGAGACTTCTAATTAAGAATAGTGGAGTCGTATTTGTCCCAATTCCAATCTTTTGTATTCAAATATTATACACAGTATTATGGTAGGACGAAAGTTATTACTATATCAAAATGCTCAGATATACATATTAAAAGTTCAAGTTAAATGAAAATTTCTAATTAAAAATAGAAGAATCCTATTCGTCCTAATTTCAATCTTTTGTTTTCAAATATTATATACAGTATTATTGAAGGACGAAAGTTATTGCTCTATCAAAATACTTAGATTTATTTTTTTATTATTATTATTCCATGAAAAGTTATAGATTTTATCAATCATATTAAACAACAAATAATTTACATTTTCTTGGAAGAGGATAGCAATCCCAAGAGATCCAATGTATAAGTTCAATAGGCTACTTTCCAAGCCGCCTAGACCTATATATATTTGTATTTTTTTGTAAATTTTTGTTAGAAAATGCTTCAAATCATTTGTTTATTTCTGTATTTTTATAAATTAAATTAGTTCGTATGAGTTACTGACACTACATAGGGTACAAAAATATATGTATAAAGTTCGAATTGAAAAAGCTTAACATCAACCGTTAAAAAAAATGAAGTTATATATGATCGCGTGAGACATTTTTTGGGAAAGCCTAATGGCTTAGCCTAAAGAAGATAATTAATTGTCACAACATGTTAGCAGAGACATCCACATGCAGTGAAGAGTCATCAGTTGTCCGAACAATTATATTATATATTAAATTTTCTCATCAAATAAATAGATCAAAAATTACTTTTTAAAGTATAGATTAAATTTGAATATCCTTAACAAATTTCTAGCTTCATCTGCATGTTATGACTGGGGTGTTAAAGGAATCACATTAAGCTTGTCTGGGGTTGTTCTTTTGGTACCTAAAAGAAGAATATCCCATTTAAGGCTGGGTTACTTTTCAACAGTTTCACATAGTACTACTAACAGCAAACTGTACATTAATTTACTACTTGTTTATGATAAAGCTCAACAATTCTATCCATGGAAACCTTTTTCTCTATCCCTTTTTTTTCTTAAGAAAAGAATAAAGGTCGACCAAGGAGAGTTGTTTTAACAAAAAGTGAAAATGTAAAAGGTGTTGAGTAAATCCATGCTCCAATAAATTTGTTCAAAATGAGGAGGATTGCTTAAGATTTTTCCATTCCACACAATCGTTCGAGACCTTGGGAACCTATATTAGATCTGACTCAAATATCATGTCAAATTTGATCTTGGACTGAAACCGTATGGTCCAATGTGGGAGTGGGACATTCTAATGAATACACTATCACGCCCTAATCCACACATGGATTCTCTTATCTAGGATTCCCCTATACGATCCAACACAAGACAATCAAGAATCAGAAGTATATTCACAACTTACCTGCACAATCGTAAAAGTCTTATGAGTTTTAAACTTAACTCATGTACTAAAAACTAATTTACATAGAAAAGACTTATTCAAATCTCATAAGAAGTCCAATTTCTCGTCCTTCTCTGATAAATAATTTCATCAGAAAGACAAAATAAAAATCATGTGGAAAAGCAAAAACAAGATGGTGACAAACTATTCTTTGAAAATTCAACAGGAATCACGTTTAGCCCCACCCTCTTTCTACTTTTTCCTAAAGTTAGATATAGTGGGATTTATTACTACTACTGTTTTAATACAAAATTAGCCTTTTGTCACCATAGAGCTCTCCAAAGTTGCATTTCATCAAGAAAAACACTACAAAATTTAAAAAAAACAAATTAGCTACAAATTTCATCGATCAATTTAAGATCTATTCAAAAAACATGCCTACCCATCCCAATTATCAAATTCTAAATCCGATATGAGTTACATAAAATTTAACTGAATCGATCCATATTGATAGCTGTACGATTTTGCGGACTAAGAGAAATAAGAAAGAAACAATTGGAATAATTAAACTCCGTCAAACACACTAATAAAGAGTGAATTTGTGGTTGTGTCAGAAAGCTTTTGGTACAGTGAAAATGGGAGCAGGCAGTCACGCTATACTAAAATTTATATTCCCTTCGTTTCATTTTATATGTACTTTTATTTTATCCCAAAAAGATATTATAATAATTTTTTATAAAAAATTTATAACCATTCAAATCAAATAATATCATATAAAAAATTTATAATCATATAAATAAAATATTATCACATAAAATAAAAAGATAGAGTAATTATTGCAAAATAAAAAGAAGTACGAATTGCACGTGATTAGAGTTGTTATGAAATTTAGGCAGTGAGAGAACCACACGAGCTTGCAGTCTTGTCGTGTCTGCCCTTTTTTTATTTCTTTAAAATTATTTATCCATTTAAATTTATTTGTCTTATTTTTATTTTATACACAAAATTTCTAAAAGTAAAGAAATTTTGAACTGTGATTTAAATTAAAAATATGTCAAATATATTAAGATATTATTTAATTTCTATGTCAGATAAAAAAATAAAAATTAAAAAGTATATATTTTAAAAATAGATTAAAATTGAGCGAACAGTAGAAACTTTTTTTCTTCTTCTTTTTCAACTAAAAATCATGAGTTACCCATGCATCACGTTCACGTTCTTTCGGATTAAAGTTTACGTTTGGGTCCATCACATTTACTACTTGTACTTCCTATTAGTAACTTCGAATCGAGACGGATACAAAATTTAAATTTGTGAGGTCTAAAATAATATAATAATATAATTTCATAAAGTGAGATTTGAGTAGAATAAAAAAAATGTAAACTTTATACTTATTTCAGAGATAGAAAAATTGTTCTCATAAATTAAACTCGTAGCTCAAGAAAAATAAATTCAAAGCAGTATATAAAACAATCAAAAAAAAGAAAAATAGAAGCACGAGTTCTTTCTTTAACTTTAGAAAATAGAATTGATTGAGTTCTTGTAAATTATTGAACTATAGTATGTGAATTTTGAACACAAATAAAAAGTTTGAGCAAAAGATACTGTATTCCGTCTAATTCATAGATAAAGTTACAGTTCCACCCCTGATTTTGACTTACAATAAACTTTCTTCTTTTTTTTACTTAGTCAAAACGATAAATCTCTAAATTATTATACATTAATAAAGCAAAAAAATCTCTAGTTTCATGTATAATGGAAAGAATATTTACCCCAAAAGATTTTATGTACCATAATATTCGATCAAAATATTAGCTAGAACATGCACCAATTTGAAAATGTTTAGTACTATATTCTTTTGAATTGGTCCACTGATACAAACACATGGTCAAAATATCAAGTTGTATTCCATTTTCTTGTCTCTAGTATAAACAAAATACTAGTAGACTCTATTTATGGACTATCTAAAGGATAAAAAATTGAGCTTGTTATGCAATATGGTCACAATTTTGGTTTTCTAATTTGACTATATATATAGAACTTAGGATGGAATTAAAAAAAGGACAGTTCAGTATACAAAGTATTTTACGTCTATATAAAATATGCATATGAACTGTACAATTATTTTAGGTTGTCCATCAACAACAATAATAACATACTTAGTAGAATCTCACAAGTGTAGTTTGGGGAGGGTAAAATGCATGCAGACCTTATCACTACATACCTCATAGAGATAGAGAGGTTATTTGCGAAAGACCTTCGTCTCAAAAGTATCAGCCCCAAAAGCAACCTAATATAAGTATTTATGGATATTTTCATGACTCGAATTCGTTACATATAAATCAAACGAAGATAATTTTATCATTATTCAGTCGACAAATGGAATCTTAAATAGAAAAAATAACATCAATGAAGGAGAAAACTAGCAAAAAGTAGAACCTTTTGGGGACCATGTCAAATTTAATCAAAGTTTTCATCTTAATCTACTAAAAAAATAATTACAATTCCTACCACCTTTATCCTTGTTTACAAAATTTAAATAATTTACTCATTATTGCAAATAACAAAATTTCAACAATTATTTAAATAAAATAAAGTCGACTCTATGGGCTACGCCTATATAATGAGGCGCCTTCCCTACATCTAATCCATTCATTGAGTCCTCATTTACTACACCAATTCAAACTTTAATTCAGATATATTTTGAAGAAGAAACCGTCAATAATTTTCTCCGGCGAAGTGTGTGTGTTTCCGGTGGTGTATCACTGTGTGTTTCTATGTTCATGAATTCTGAATCTACCTCCTTATGCATATTTTTGCATACGTATCAAATCTTCTTCCATTTTCTCTTCAAGTTCCTTTCCTTATTTTCCATTTTCCCTCCCAATTCTCCAGGAAAATCTGATTTTGCCTGCCTTATAAACAATCGTTATCCTTTTTGTGAACCTCCGCCTCCTTCAGAAAACGACTGTAACCGCTCGCTGGAAGCCTAGAGGATTTTCCGTTTTCGTAGAATTCTGACTGTTCGATTTCTCGTGAATCTAAGCAGTTTTAAAAATGGAGAACGAAGTGTTTGATAGTGTGAAATTTGAGAAAGCCAAGGCAATTTCTAGGTATAATCGGTTTCAGAATATGATGAAGATGCTGCAAATTTTTGAAGTGATATTGGCGGTCGTTCTGATTTCCTGGTCCTGGACTCGTATTCCGTCGGCCGTTAAATTCTCAGGCGAAATTTTGGCTCAAGTCGTTCATTATCTGTTCAAACCTCACGTAGTTTTTCTCATCGGCAATGCGATTATTGTTGCAATAGTCGTGCTCTGCCGCCAAACTGACACCGGAAGCAACAATTCTGTAACTGATGATATTCATTTCGATGAAATTCCCTACAGCGAAGATCAACAATCGACAATCATCACTTCCTACTGCAGCAGCGATGTTCCGGGTTTATCCTCTGCTTCGCTGCTGGAGACAGCGGTCTCAACAACGGAAGATAAGCAAATCGTTTCATCCGAGCATAAGGTTCCAGAGATGCAATGCAACAATTTGAACACAGCAATAGACGCAGCAACAAAGCAAATACAGAAGTTCAAAAGGACTCAATCTGAGAAATTGAAGCGACAAATCACAGCAAATCCACAGCGAGAGCTCCGGCGTTCTGAAACAGAAATGCGTAAGATAATTGTCCGTCCCGGTGATAAACAATCAACTGTGCCAGTAGAGGCAGTTGACACACTGAGCAACGAAGATTTCCGGCTTACTATTGAAGCATTCATAAAGAAGAACCAAATCTTCTTCGAAAAACAGAGGTTAGCCGAAACAGAGCCAGAAAAATATGAACGAATCGGTATCGAAGCCTTCTGAAAACTGTTACATTTTGCTGGATCATAAGAAATAACAGTCTATGAAGCAATAGCTTCTACTGCAATATCGCGAAGGTCAATGAGTATTAGTGTTAATTACCTACCTACCTCTTAATGAGATATGAATGTACAGAGCTACTCTGCCTATTCCCTGTTTTTCTGGAATTAGGAAGTCAAGTTTGCTCAACTGTAGTACTGTACTTGTTCTTCATTTCACTACTATATGCAACTCTTCTTTCCAATAATAGTAATTGTTGGTTATTAAGCCTAAATTGAATTTTTACATCATTTGATCACTAAATTTTTAGTTTCTCCTTATGAAATTTGTTTCACAAAGGTCTATCGAGCACAAATCTTCGTACATCTTATCCTTCAAAAAAATTGGATCATTGTTATAAACCTTTACACAATCTTATCCTTTGAGAAGATTTCACTAGTTGATCACACCGAATATGTTATTATTGGTACATTGGCCGATGAAGACAACTGAACAAACACTGGGGCCACTCTTGGTTATTTGAAGAAATGTGGTCTAAAGAAATTTGGTCCTCTTTTTCTAAATTTCATTCTTTAATACTCTTTATTGGAAAGAATTGTGCTCATTTAATTCTGATTAGAACTTTTCCTTGAGTGGGAGAAGAATGTTTTAGAGAGGAGAAAGGAAAGTTGTGAATTTTGTTTGTTTGCATGATCACAGAAAATTGAACCTTTCACTCTCCAAATACAAACAACTTGACAGTGTAAATTCGTGTCTTCCTAGTTTTCATTTTGTCTCTACTTTCCATAAATAATGTTGTCGACGAGTTTCGTGTAGAATGAAAAAGATATGACTAGTCTTTTCATAAGCTAATTTTTGAGATCGAGTTAAAGCAGAATATTTGTACTTTACAATTACCAAGTCATTGCATGTTATACTTTTTTTTCTATTGAATTATTTTGTTATACCTTGAGCTAGTTGATGAAATTTTCCAGACTGGATTCATGAAATGTCAATTTAAGCTGTTTAGTGATGTATTATAGAAACTCTCTTTTGTAATTTGCCAGAAGGAATTATCATATTAGTCCTTAATGCATAAGGTTGGATTAGTTTAATCCTTCGTATATTTTTCTTTTGTCCTATTTTAATTGTCATATTGCGTTTTTCAATTAAAATGGAATAGATGGAACTATACACTTGAAATGGGCCTTCATGTATTGAAAAAAGTGATCATCTTAGTTTCTTTGTATATATATATATATCAATTACTTCCTCTATTCTGTATTAACTTAATTTTTAAAGCTTATTGTTTTGTTCAACTAGTTAAATCATTCAAAGTTTTGAATTTTTTTCTTCATATTTATCCTTTCATTTATTGAAATTTTATATTTTCTACGAGATAAATTACGCTCTTTGCAAAGCTGTATTTATGATTACAAGTGAACAATAGAAGAAAGTATGGTTTAAATTAGGCAAAAAACTTAACCATATTCTTGAATTATTATTTTTAATATGTGTGCATTGTCCCACAAATCAAGTAAATACAGAGTAGAGGAGGTACCGTGTAATCCAAATAGTATTTAACGTAAGAAAAGAAGTGATTATTTAGTTTTTCATATATATCACGTATGATATAATCGAAATACAACATAATAACATACTTTATGTAATTTCATAAATAAATCTCGAAAAAAAGAGAATACACGTAAAATCTTATTCTTATCTTTTAGATATCAAAAGGTTATTTTTAAAATACTCGTGACTACAACACTAACAATAACACATCCAGTAGAATCTCACAAGTGGAGTCTGAGGAAGATAGAATATACGCAGATCTTATCGCTACCTCAAAGGTATCAAAGTTGTTTCCTGGGAATCCTCCTAACTCAATATATAAAAGAAGTATTCATTTTAATTCTTGCAACTCATGTGAGCAAAGTAAAACTAACATATTTCCTTTTTTCTTGTTTGTCAATCAAATATGACAAGATAGAAAGCTTATTATTCCAAGAAAAAGGGAGATTAAAAAATCTTTATTAGATGTTTCCTCACTTGTCACACTATCATAGCAATATTTTGTAATGATGGATTTTAGTATCAAGTTAGGGTTTTAATGCAAAAGTGACTAGAAATTAATCACAATATAATCCTAAATCAATGGCTTTCAACAACCCACCAAAACATTATTCCAACCTCCAAAGTAAGAAGTAATTATAGCTTTCAAAAAAGCAAGTAATCTTCTATTGGAAAAAAAGTGTAGCTTTTTCTCTACTTTAGGATTATTTTGTTACTAATAATTTGAACAATTAGTGACATTGTCTCTGTAAGAAACTCAGGGTAATCATAATTACATTAGCCATAGGATAATTATTTTTAATTAATTTTTCATTAGGAGATAACATTAGTGGAAAATTTATTCTCTTTTTGACATTTTGGTCTCATGAAATGACTTTTAATAAGATCAAGCACCCTAACGTGTCTTTACCCTATCTAATTAGATCTCAAGGGGATTTTTTAGTAGAATAAAATTATAATTTCTAAATGGAATAAGGTAGAATATTCTAAAATTAAATTTGAAATAAAATTTATATTATATTTGATTTTTGTTAATTATTCCATCACTTAATTACTCATGTATTATGTTAAACTTATATTTTTACTCGATATTCAAAGTTAATATAGTTCTGAAACTTGATCTAATATAACATATTTTGACATAATTGATAAAAAAAAAGTACACATTTTAATTAAATAACGATTTATTTATATCTTATTGTGATTTTCAATATTCTCACATTCAGTAAATACGTTTATCATCCATTACACTTTAGAAACTAATGAATGTGTGTGTGTATGTGCATGAAACTTGGATTAGATTTTGTGAAATATATTTAAGTGCCACCAAAACTCTATTTTATTTTCTCCCATGTTCAATTAACAAATAAAAAAATATATAATATGGAAAATCTAGGGGCTACACAATGTACATAATTGTCATAATCAATTGTTCACATCATGAAGATACTTTTAAAAAACCCAAGTCTCTTTTTTCTCTGGGCTATTTTGTATTTATTTTCTGAAAAAGAAAGGTCATAAAATAAACTTTATAAAAAAATGTAGAAGCTTGTGCTTTGTACTTTCTTCCTAATTTCGTCACCAAAAACTATACAATTTTGGTTTATTACTATTATTATTATTATTATTCTTTTTTGTGCACTGAACAATAGAATAAGCAAAAAAGAATTAGGATTTATTAGTGGCAATAAATAAATAAATAAGTTGTAAGTTTATTTAATTTGTATTATTGCACCAACATGGGTTGTGATGCACTTGTGGGAGTGTTTCACCCTTAATCAGAGGTCTCGGATTCGAGCCCTGGGAATAGAAAAAATCCTGTTAGGAGCGCCACCCCCAAACGGGCCCTGCAATGCCTGATCCGAATTTAGTTGAAGATCCACGGGCTCCAAACACCGGATGGAAAACAAAAAAATAAAAAATTGTATTATTGCAATACAGCGGCTTACTCTTATCCACTCTTGTTGGAAGCTTTGCAACATATTTTACATATATAAATATTTTTTTAAAAAAGAGCATCTTGACTCTTATTTTTAATTAATTTCTTCTTTTTCTTAGGAAGAAAGACAGCTAATTAACTCTTATTTAGTATTAATTAATTTTTTTTCCAAAATTTTTATGGAAGTAAGATTTTTTGGCAATTTATAACATGTATAGAAGTAAATGATATTTTCAGATCTATTTTAAAAATAATATGAAATTAAGTTTTTAAGCGAAAAGGAATGAATGAGTTGCTCAACGGTATTGATTCGTCTCTGTCAATAAAGCGAGTCTTTCAAATAAGCTCGAAAAAATATTTCTTTCTTGTTCTTTGTTATAACACCCATTTTGGAATGAATTGGAAGAAAAAAATTTAATTTTTACACGGATAAGACTGATTACACACTAATTATTTACGAGTAAGTATTTATACATAAACTTTAACGTACATGATAATATTTAAATTGTTTTCGATAGACTTCCGGCTAGAGTAATATTTTTCAAAGAGATTTTGTTTATACTGTTTAGAGTGACTTACATAAATTAACAAAAAAAGCATAATATATTCTTATTTATAATGTCTTGAATAATTATGCAAATTAAATTATCTAATGGGACATGGAACATGGGAAAGCAAATCTTGTCCGTACATTTCCTAAAACATTATTTCAATCTAATGGTCCAAATTATTAGCTAAAAATTTCAAAATACTTCATGTATAATTATTAATTTAATATAATGATTATGTATTGATTATTATCAAAGTTGTTGACTTTATCCACTGCTTTAATTTTCTCTCTTTTTAATTTTTTTTTCTAGTGGATTAGTATATTTTTGTTTTGGTTTATCTTAAAGTGCGTGCAACTTGTTTTTAATTTGTTTTCCATTCAAATAATTATTGCTAGCTAGCTAACACTCATCAATATTCTTGTTTCCATAAATCTTTAAAGGTTTTTGTCAATTATGAAGTTTTTATATGCTATTTAGGGTAAATCTTTCGTCTCATATAAAATATTATATATATTTATCCTCGAAGAGTCAAATTAAATAAATTTTGATTAGTATTTTAAAAAAATATTTTTTTTTAAATCAAATTGACCTAAGTCATAGAGGCAAAAAAAAAAATTAAAAAAATCTAAGAGCTATTAAATCTGATGCTCTAGAGGAAGGAAATGAAATTGTTGATGCATCGAAGTCCACAAACACTCATCCTTGACTTGGGGAGTGCTCTTTCTCTTCTGTGTCAATGAAGGATAGTTTTTTTTCTCAGTGATGTCTCTAACTTGAGATTTTGATTCATAGAACTATTAAAAAATAGTACGCCCAATTCACCAGATTCTGCTTGATTGAACAAACGTTGGTTGAACCTGTCAGTTAGGCTCTCTATACTTCGCATTAATTTGATTCACAACCCCTAAAACAAATTCCATAAAATCAAATGGGATGTATTTAGAAAGAAAAATAAATGGATATGTTATTATAATAATTTCTTATTTAGAATTTAGATTTTAAAAAAACAATATTAATGTAGGAAAAAAATAAGAAAAAAACAGCCGACACTTGAAAGTCACAATAAAGAAAATTAGCACTCTATAAAATAATATACACCATTTTAATTTTTTACAAATGTCACTATCTTATATTAATATAAACAAATATTTCCCTTTTTATTTTTTGTTTGTTATTTCATTTCAATAAACTGCTAGCTGGCTGTAATCGTCGTTTAATGTTTGTCCCATAAAACAAATCTAACACAAACTTTAATTAGATCTTTTTTTTTAATCCTTTTGGTTGCTTCTTTCAATATTTTTATGAAAAAAAAAATGAGTATTTTTATAAAAATAATAAGAAGCCATTAGATTATAGCGTATCTAATCTAAAGTTACACATAAAAAAAAAATACTATCTAATCTAAAGTGTCAATTTTGAAAACAAAAAAAAAAATTATCATGGGTCGTGGCGTGTGATGGTTTAGAATCCAACAATAACATATCTGATGAAATTGTATTGGTAAATTTTGGGAGGGTAAAATATTTGTAGACTTTATTCCTCTCTCGTGAAGTAAGAAAGATTAATTTCGAAAATTCCTCAATTCAAGGAATGATTTCGAACTTTAAAATGATTATAAGAGGTCTCTCACATTTGAAAATTAAAAGTTTTTGATAAGAGTGTTGTCCCAAAAAATGGGCCTAGCAATTTGCTGATTTAAGTGAAAAATTACGCGGATAAACAAATATATATTAGTTAATTAGCTAACATAATTATAGTTTGAATTAATTATGGCTCACAACAAATTTCTAGCTGTAATTACAGTTTGAGTTTTGTATAATTCGCACGATTTATACAAACGTTATGCGTGATTATACAAAAGTTATGCGTGAATCAAATTGTATAGCGAAATATACAAGCATTGTGAATTGTATGACGAATTATACAAATATTGTGCATGAATTGTATAGTGAAATATATAAACATTATACAAAAACTGTGAATTGTATAACGTATACAAATGCTACATGAATTATACAAACGCTGGTATAGATATAATTACAAATGTAATTACCCAAACTATAATATGCGAAAATTTCTCAATTTAAATTTAGTCGAGTCATAATATATATATATTAGACATGGAGGTAGGGAAAAAGAAGTTTATATGTAATGAAAAGTGCTAATTTTAGGAGGTTAGTCAACATCATGACTATAATATAATGGGAAGTTTAGTATATGTTGCTACCTAAATTGCAACAAAAGTTCATAATTAGAAATAAAAAATACCGTCCCTACTTTTGTTTCCACCTGCTTAATCTTTGTACTTTTTAATTTTTAATTATGAAATTAATTAATTTGTTTAATTAGCTTGAACGTATAATTTAATCTAATGTGTTAGATGACCATGCTTTAGTTAGTTTTTTTATTTATTGTTCAATTTAATTATTTGATTCTATATACACGTACGTACTGGAAATTATTAAGAATAAGATTAAGGGGAAAATTAAAGTAAAAAAACGAAGCCCTTGATGACAAATTATTAATTATATATTAATTATCTTAACTAGAAAAGGAATTAGTAGGATGGTTGGCAAACTTCTAGAGTCAAATCACACGGGAGATTAATTAATTAATTAATTAGTTTATGTTTAATTATACGTACATAAATGGCTAAGTATTGAAATAAGTACGTATTAGATCTTTAATTAATTAATTAATTAATTAAGACTAGACCTCTTGAAAGTTTGAAACCCTAAAACATTTATAATCCAAACCACACTTTGGAATTTTTTTGTGTTTTATTAATTTAATTAAATCACATAAAAAAATTGTTATCTTATATTGTTTTATAACTCATATTTCCTCTCTAATTATGACATAATAAATTTGTTTATTTAAATTTTATATCGATGTTGTTTCCCTTGTTTTTTTTAATGTAGATCAGATATCGAAGTTAAAAATTTAAAGTGTTGTATAAATAAAAATGATGTTTTAAATTAGCATGTGATGAGAAAATAAAGGTTAGTTATATTCTTAAGAAAATAATCGAATAATAATTCATTTATCATTATTTATATGGTACCGTTTGATTATGAGAAAATTTATAAATAGAAGTTCTTAGAAATTAATGGTCAAAACAAACCTTATATAATTATAAATTATCTCATTAAGTATAACATTAAATTATTTTTAAATATAAAAAATAATATGCTCACATTTTTAAAAAATAAACTTAAAAAGTGAAAAGTATGAGGATGCATCCTCCCCACATTTTTTTCTTTTAAATTTAACATAAGAATTGAAATTGTCTCATTTTATTCAACCTATATTGCCTATTATTGAGAGATAAAAAGGTTGACTAAGAAGGGAGAAAGAAAATAAGACAAAAAAAATAAATAAATGAAAAGTTGCTTTATTTATTACTATATACTAAATTTAATAAGTGGAATATATTCCTTTTATACTTAAATGCACTTCATGTACCATATTGTACAAAGTCCTTGGTTGAAATTATGCCACAAATACATATGAGAATATGTGAAAGGGACTTAAACTAACTATATGATATTAATTACTTAGCATCAAAGGAAGGAAGTGATGAAGGTTCCATCAAATAAAAAGTAAAAATTATTCCCTAGACACACATGTCAAAATATAAACATATGAAAACCTAACTCAATTATTATGAATATAAATTCAAAGTTTTTAACTTATAAGTAAACATTCATGATTTATGATGTCAAAAAGGTAATAGTAAATAAGCTAGCCATATATACACTCTGAATTAGTGGTGTCAAAATAAGTTTAAATATAGGTAATCTGCATAAGTCGTCCATGATTTTATGAAATGGGCTCAAGATAATTTGAATTTGATCAATCTCAACCTATTCAAGTCTTAAACTATTTTAAAAGAATTTTCAATTGAACCCAACTTAATCTTCAATTTCAATCTGTTTTAAGACTATTTATTTACATTGGTATAATGTATGTTACCATATTGAAGGTATGAATTACTATCAATTTTATATCTTCTAAAATTGATCTATGCATTTGTAGCTTGTTATTTTATTTTCTTGAGTTGAAATTCGATTTGTGGTTATAATTGATAAATAACAATATGTTAAAATTGTTGAGATTTAGTTGGTTAGGTCATGACCCGACCTGATTTTTTAGCTTATTTGAGCCCAAAGCAATGATTGTTATGAATCAGATTCGGCTAATGTCGATACATAGATGAATATCACACAATTAGTTATTGGGTCAAGAAGAAGCAATAAAACTGAAAGGCAAGCAAAGGCTGATTTGAGATCCGGGCCCAAATAACAACTAGCTAAAAGGATGACGGCTGAGAGAAAGTGGTTGATGAAAATTATTGAAAAAAATGCATGTCTAGTCCTCTAATCTTCTTTCGTTAAGTCTAAGTTTCTCATCTCCCTTCTAGTTATCTTCTTAAATCTTTTTTTAACTATTTCATTATTGTTCTATAATTTCTTTGTTAGTTCCATTTTTCTGTTGTAACATTGAGTTTAGTGATCATAATATTTGAATATTTCTATTGTGAAATTGGAATTGTTACACTAATTATGTGTGAGTCATGATCCAACCTGATTTCTATTTCAACTCATTTTAATAACTTAAATTTTAATCCAACACACTCATTTGACGCCCTACTCCAAACACATTCCAACAAATGACACCTTGTTTAACTTCTGATTTACGAAAAACTAATGTTGACAAAAATTATTATATATCAAGTAGTACCTGATCATCATTTAAAATATACCGAAATGATAAATCAAGAATCTAAAGTTTTAAAAATTCGAAATGCTGTTGAATTCATTCATATTATATATACTATTTAACTTTGAAAAAACATACATTTGAATATACTCAAAAAATAATATAACATGATAATATTAACTTATGTCATAATTGAATTTTGGAAGAAGAAAAAACTATACACTCTGTTTAAAAAGATTATAAAATTTTCTTAGGCTTATAAATAAAAAGATCAAATTAATCAAAATGGATATAAAATGGACCATATGCTTATATTGGATGTCTTGATTGCTGGATTGCTCAATTATATCATCTAATGATTGAACCAAATTATATAATTTAATTCCATTCCATTCTGGTTTGTTGGTGGTTTTGAAGGGACATTAGCTATGTTTATGAGTTAGTAGGTCCCAAATCAAATTTAAAATCAAAATAACTAATCATTTGGCCATAAGAATTAAGTACACATTTATAAAATTAGAAAAAAATTATTTTATTTAGTTAAGTGCCATGAAAATTTCAAATTTAGAAAATAATTTTGTGGGAGAATATATATGTTAGAGGAAGGAAGGATTTTATTTTTAATATTGTGTTATTTTAAATATTCTTTGCCAAAAATATAATTAAACATAATTTCTTCTTCAACTCCAACTTGAAAAATTCAAAGTAAAATAAAATAATTTAAAATATATGATCAAAGGGGTACTTGACTATAATTCAATGAACTTGAGCTAAATATAATTTCACTAATGTTAAAAAAAAAAAAAGGAGGAGATAATTTCAATCAGTCTCATGAAATATAATTATCGCTCTTTTTTTCTTTGTTAGTCTGCATACGTTTTATCCTCTCTATTTTTGAGATTTTACTGAATATGTTGTTGTTGTAACTTTTTGTTCTCAATATGTTAGGAATCAAATTGACCAATTTTTGACATATAACTAATGTATATAAATTTCCATTTTGGAATAGTACTAAGTTAGAGATTTAGAAAAGTATTATTACAAGTTACTAGTAGCTTATTGTACGTACTTGTCTTTTGAAAATAATTAATTCTACTATTCTAAGAGTCATTTTCCTAATAGATATCCTCCCTATTCTACGTATTTGAAAAGTCAAATGATTTTTTCTTAATCATGATTTTTTAAATGCTTTTGAATTGTTAATTATTAAAATTTATACCAGACAACTTTTACAGAAAGAACAAGTAAAATGCAAACGATAATAACACAAGATTTTACATGGAAAAATTCCTTAGAGAAACAGCCACGATCTGTTCCGCAGAATTTTCCAACCAAATTCACTAAGTTGCAAGAGCAAAAACAATCTATTACAACCCTTTGTAACCTAGACTCTAAGACTCTCCATCCCTTGAGTGTTTATGAAATAGTAGAATTAAAATAAAATAAATTTAATTAATTTTTTAAGTATTAAAATCAATCTAAATATGATATACATTTATCGATTTAATTGTTATTAATTTCAATTGGACTATTTAATTATTAGATGAAGGCTTATCTGTAAACAAGTTGTTGGGTTGGAATTTTTCTGTTTATGTCTGTGCATGAATGCACTATATATAGCAATATATATAAATCTCCTATAAATGATAGAGAAAAAAAAATTATTTTGTCTGTTTTAGGACATATCTAAACAAGAAGAGGTCATTGGAACAATAATATGTCATCTGTATAACAGGTTCATTGGCAAATTGCTTCCTTAATTTCTGGTGATATTCATGTTCTATACAGTTTCACTTGTAAGGTGTGACTTATTGGGCTTTTGCAAATTGCACTTTTGTTATAATTTCGACTTTAGATTATAATTTAGCCGAACTTGCTTAATTTGACTCAGATCTTGATGCCGCGAATCATGCATGTACGAGTTAGGTGGACAAAAATAGTGAACAACAACCACAATATACATTATAACCAATTTTGAACTATATTATGCAGCAGCCAAAGCCTATAACAAAAAATAATACTAATATTTTTAAAGAATTTTCGCATATAACCACTCAAAAATATTTTAATTATGCTCCATAACTATAGTTTGAATAATTACATTTCGTAACTATAGTGATAGCAACATTTGTATAATTCACAGTATTTGTATATTTCACTATACAATTTGATTCGCGTATAGCTTTTGTATAATTGCGCACATCGTTTGTATAAATCGAGTGAATTATACAAAACTCAAACTGCAATTACAGCTAGAAGTGTGCCGCGAGTCGTAATTAATTCAAACTATAGCTATGTTAAGTAATTAACTAGTATATATTTTCTTATCAACATAATTTTTCTTCTTTTTTTTTTTCAAATATGTAGTGTATAGTCAATGTATATCACTATAAAATAGGTTTATATAAGTAGTCATTCATGTTTGTATTAAGATAAACTGTTTACATCACATTAAGATTTCTATATGTAGCTTAATCTTAATTAATCAGTAATTAAGTTTTTTTAAACTCTAATTATGATCTCAGCTGATCATCTATATGAGGAAGCTTCTAAATATAGGTTGAAAATTGAAATGATTCCAAAAACTCCTTACATATATAGTTGCATCCATGGATAGAATTTGCTGAATCAATTAGGTTTAGCTTGCATCATTACATTAAATTCCTTTGTATGCTACTTCCTCCGTTTGTCTCAAAATAAGTGTCACTTTGACGACGACAACAACAAAAATTGTTCCAAAATAAGTTACCAAAGGAATTCAAGACAAAAAAAACTACTATATTTATTGAGTTATTAATAGTAAGTAAACTATACATTGTATTTATTGATTTATTGATGAACATATTTTTTGCTAAGATCGATGACACTTAATTTGTGACGGAGGAAGCATATATTACACATATATATGCCAAATAAAAAAAATTCATGGATGCCAGCAGCTTTGCTTGTAGTTTTCTCTGATGTCACAGATTTGAGTTGGAACTTGGAATTGAGAAACAGTTGATAAACAAGTGAACTTGCCCACTAGTTTTAGGGTGACACATCTAACATAACATTTTCATCAGCTCAAACTCAAAATATTTAATAAAGAATGAAAAAATCTCAATCGTTCTAATTAGAAATGAGACATGTTATATATATGGTGGTGGTAGGGTGTGTTTGTGGGTGGGTAAATGATGTCGAGGTTGAACTGAATTTGAACAGATTAAAACTTAAAATGAGTTGATTTAATAAATCTAAATTTATTAGTTAGGCTAAGATGAGTGAGTTACCGTAGGCTAACATATATAAGCATATCACATAAAAAAATTGTTTTAAAAATATTTTAATAAGATTTTTCATGGCTAAATTGGAAGTGTATATATCAAACAAGGCCATGTTAATAAATAGTAGTGTCGGACAAGTCATATACCAACAAGAGTTACGGTAAAGTGTTAATTAAGTACTTATTTCTTTTTAATCATAGATTTCAAGTTTGAATAATTTTTATTATGTGTCATAGGTCTAAAGTTTTGAATATAACATACCAAAATCAAAATATAGAAGCCAAGGGCGGAGCCACCTATCAGTCTCGAAGACCCTTCGATAGAAAATTATACTATTTATATATATATTTAAAATAACTTTTTATGTACATGTAGCAGATATTGAACCCTCTTCAACATGTTCATATGCCTACTTCTAAAAATTTTTAAACCCCCTAAATTAAAGTTTTGATTCCATCACTGATTTGAAGCATATGATAGAATATAATAATTTCCAAGGTTGGGGTAAAAGTGTTTTTGAACCCTAAAATTTATAAGAAATACAACTGCTAATTAATAATCCTCTATTCAACAGCAAATAATTGCAGTGTGAATATTTTGTCTTCATGTTTTTGATGCATTTGGGGACTCCCTCTTCTCTTCTATAGGCATAACACTTATGGGACAACCACTTTTTAATCTCGAAAAGAGTGTCCATTTTTTAACGCTTTCATCTGAATCTAATACTTTCCACCTGATATTAAAAAAAACAAAAAAAGAATATATATTAAACCCAATGTTTAGTTATACATTTTTCGGTATTTCATCTGAATCGAATACTTTCAACATACCTATAGGATGTGGTCAAACGATAGACAAAAACAAGCATCATGGCTCTAGCCAAATGCAAACCAAGGCATGTTCTTCCTCCCATTCCAAATGCTAAGAAACTATATGGTTTTGAATCATCCTGAAGATTTTTAACATGTGATCATCACAACTTTAATTTAAAAATATTTACTCGCATCTGATGTTACGTTTACACATACCAATATGTATTAATTCACTAGAATATGTAGTGAAACTCACATCAAATCTTGAAGGAATGAATTTATGTGGATCATGGAATATCATTGGATCAAAATGTATTGATTTTGCATCCACGTTAATGTTCCAACCTTTCTTGATTGTAAATCCTAAATTCACATAGAAATTAGAGGGTTAATATAATTTGTATTCAATATATTAATCATTGTATCTTGTAAAGTAGTCAAATTAAACCTTCAATTTCACAATCTTGAAGTGCCATTCTTGGAAACCATGGCACTATTGAAGCCATTCGAAGTGATTCCTTTATAACCTGTTGGCATAAAGGATATATAATATAAGTATATACAAATAATTGTATATAGTCGATGTATAATTTATGTTTATCAACTTGGAAATGTTAAATTAGGTTTTCGGCCTAACTCACATTGACATTTATCTGGGGTTCCACTGTCTAGTACATACCAGGGTATTCAAGGACCAGAAGTATATTCACCCCCACCCCCAAATTAGAATTAGGGGTTCATCCGAACCTCCTTCATCGAAAAACTTTATACTATTTATATATGATAAAAATAATTTTTTATGTATATACAATAGATGTCGAACTTCCTTCAATTAGTTCGTGTGTCTACTTCTTAAAATTTTGAACCCCCTTAATGAAACCCCCCTTAGAATTCTAATAAAAAAATAAAAAAAAAGGGTCTAAAATCTAAATTGAAGAAAAACATAAATTAAAAAAAGTGAAAGAACTAAATAAAATATTGTACCTTAGATGCATATGGCATACAATTAAGATCTTCAATTGTGAGGTATGCTTTACAAGAAATCTTCTGTTGAAGAGCTTGTTGTTCACCCTATTCCAGTCAACTTTCTATAATTAGAACTTTGGCTGTGAATTACTTTTTTTTTTTTTTTAAATCTAAGTATTTTATTGAAAAAAATAAAATAGCTTGTCTTATATATGACAGTCAAACTTTTCTATAACAATCATTCTCTATAATAATATTTAACTATAATGGTCCCAGTTTTTCAATTTCAGTATATTATATTATATGTTCTCTATAATAACATTTCACTATAACTAGTAGAAAAAATCTGAACAGACGACATTGTTATAGAAAAGTTTGACTAAAGCTCTTACATGCTACTACTAACTTACATATTTAAATATCAATTTATGTAGCAAAATTTAAATTTTGAGAGTCAAAACTTTTAATTTTGACCATAAATTCGAACAAGGAATCTTTAAGTTATTGAAAACATAATTTATATAGTTTAAAACAATGTAAAAAGTGTCGTAAGCCATAATAAATGTCAGTTCAAAATACTTAAAAGACCAAAAAAACACATTACAGTAAAAAAAACTCATTTAAATTTTGAAATTCGAAAAGTACCACCGGGAGAAAATATCTATTCTTACCCTAAGTTTGTTAAGGGCCTTAGGATTTTCATCCAAATATTTAACCATCCATGTAATTGCACTAGCTGTGGTGTCTTGACCTGCCATAAAAAACATGGAATTATACAATTATATTCCAATTAAATCCAATTTGGGCTTTAATTAGTAACAAAAAAATAAAAACTCCAATGTATAATGTAATGTAGTTTAAATTAAAAAACAAACCTGCAATAATCATGGTTAATATATTATCTTTAATCTGCTCATTTGTTAATTGTATGATTTGATCATCCTTAATTAAAAGATTATCAAGAAAATCATCATACTTTTCTTTGGACTTTCTTCTTGCCTCTATTATCTTGTCCAACAAATTCATAATTCTTTTTCTGGCCTGCAATTGAATGTTAATGGGCTTTAAGATGGGCCTGTGTTATGAACTTAAATGGGCTTTGATAAATGCGCCGATATTACCTGTAGGCCTTTGTAGAATCTGGTCCATGGTAATCTTAATGGAAATGCCAACATTGCTTCATAAATCAACCCAATATCCTTATGCAACATTTCTAGTTCCTTTTTATCTTCCAAACTCATTAACATTTTGCAGATGGCTTCCAGGGTTATCTGTAAGTTCCAAAAAATTAGCTCATGAAAACACGACTCACCCTAGTGAATTCTTTGAATCGACCAACTACATGTTATAGGGTACTTGTTTTTACCAATTGATGGTATATAGGTATATTATATATAAAGCTCGCAAATAGGAGGTCAAATCAAACTCAAACAAGTCAACAATTGGGTCAATATAATAGACGAGTCTTGATCCAAGCTATTTGAGTTTGTATTGTTGGCAAATTACAAAGTAAAACTTTTACACGTACCTTATGTTACATCGTTTTTTTACATGTATTCATTGTTTCTAAAAAACCTTTTGCATATCTATCCATTTTGGAACAAATTCGGATAATAAAAATTGAATCAATTCAGATACATATGGCCAAAGTTCGGGCAGAATTGATCGAGCTTTAGTCCTTATGTGTCTGAAGTTCAACCAAATGTAACTCCATCGTATATCTGAAGTTGTTTCCAAGGGGAAAGATTTATTAATTCTTATATATTATCAAAAGATTTACAAAGACATAATCATTTGGAGAATTTTCATAAATAGTCTAAGGCGTAGAACTTAATATAGTCAAATAACTATATTTTACATAATTATCCAGCATAACTTTGGCTATGTGACCTGGAGGGGAGGAGAGAGACGAGCGAGACCGAGAGAGGGAAGAGAGAGACATATTGTATATGTATATTTGTCAATTTGTATATGTATATCTGTCAAATAATTGTATATGTGTAACTAATATACATATGTATTTGTCTATTTGGCAAGTGAGATTGGGAGAGGGAGGAGAGAGGCGAACGAAAGAGGGCAGAGAGTGGAGAGAGACGAATTGTATGTGTATATTTGTCGAATTGACTATGTATATCTATCAAAATAATTGTATATATGCAGCTGGTATACATATGTAATTGTATATCTGGTAACAAATTGCAGAGAGAGAGGCTAATGGGACACTTACATGGAGCACCATCAATTTTTTGGGCTTGTTAGGCCCAAATTGAATCCAATAAAATTTTGAAAAAGTGAAGCTAATGGGACACTTACCTTTAAGGATTCGTGGAGAATAATAATGCTGGATTTTTTGTGCCATGTGCTAAGATTATTAACTGTCAATTCATCAAATTGTCTAACCATTGTTGAAAGAGATGTTGTTGTGAACAAACTACTAAGATGGCTTCGAATAAGTTTATGTTGATGATGTGAAGCACAAAGAAGGCTTTGTTCTCCCACGAGCTTTGCGATTGACTTTATGTATCTCTTTGTAAAATTTCCTCTCTCGTTACTTAGTATTTTCTTTGTTGCTTCCGTGCTTGATATAAATACATGTGTTTGTCCGAATATATTCGTTTTAAAGCAATTTCCATACCTACAAAATTGAAATAAGTATTAAACGATACCATCTCTAAAGAGTCTTTATTTAAATAAGCCAACAAGATATGGCAAAATTTAGTATCACTTGTTAGCTAGCTTGTGTGTTGTTTCTATACTAGAAATCCATTACATCATGGGAATTGAACAATTTTTTTTATGTATAATTATGTTCAATATTATTTTGCTAGGGATTCGATCAAACTAGGGGCGGAGCTAGAAAGTTATCTATGGGATTGATCGAACTTAGTAGCTCTAGTTCAAGCCTTGTATTTGTGTTGAGAAACTCACTAATTATATACAGAAATAAAGCTCGAGATCTCGTTATTTACCAACATCTAATATTTGTATCCTTAAATATTGAACCTATGAAGTTCAAATTCTGACTCCGTCTCTGAATCAAATCCCCTTTATTAAGTACGTAGTTCGATCCACTCCTAATACTAATACTTTGGACACCAATAAATAAAAAATAAATATACACCAACTAATTGATGGTTCAATTTTCTCAACTAATTTAAAATTGAGACATAATTAATTAATCGATTCTCGAAACAAATACCTATTGTTGCTAGAACAAAATATAAATATTAAAAGTATATAATTAATCAGACTTCAATATGGATATCACAACAACAGATTAGTACGTTCATCCTATTTTCAACATATTTATGACATAATTATAAAATTTAAGTCTTACTTGAGTCGTCTAATTTTGATGAAATCATAGAAACCTTTATTGCTATTGATGGCAGCCATGAACTGGATGGTTTCTCCGATGACCGGAATTCCCCTATTGCCTGCCGGAATCTTTGCCGGAGTTTTTCCAGTATTATACCATAAGATTTTCAATAATAAATATTGTAATCCTAGGCAGGGAATTATATACAAAACCCAAGAAAACAAATTATAATAGAGCAGGAGTTGCATTTTTTTACTCCTATATAATTTTAAGTCCTAAAAAAAAGATTATTGTTGATGTCTTAGTTTAATTTAATTCTATTTATAAAGAAAATAAAGTTCCCAAAAGTTTGAAAAAATTAATAAAATAAAGAGGTTTAAATTGAGTCGTTCATTTTTTCAATTTGGTGGACAAGTAATTATGAAATGTTTAAATGGATGTTTCCACTTAAGGGATTTTTAAGTGCTCTTTGATACGATAGATATTTTTTTGTCTTCAAAATATATCCCTATTTAGCTAATTAATTCCTCCACTTGTTTATTCCTCACCTAAGTGATTACTGCTCTCCGTACAATAATAGTTATTTATCTTGAAAAATATAATAGAAAATTGACTATAATTAATATAACAATAATAATAACATACTCAGTGAAATCCCACAAGTGGGGTCTGGGGAGAGTAGAATGTACGCAGACCTTATCACTACCTCAAAGGTAGAGAGACTGTTTCCCGGAAACCCTCGTCTCAAAAACTCATAGGCAGAATAAACTAAATATGAAAAATGGGAAAGGAAAAGAAAAGGATTGAGTATAATTAATGATAAAGGTCAATTATAAACTAAGTGTAAAATTATCTATTGATTGCATAAAGTGGACAAATATTGTAGAATATCTAGTTTTAATATAGTAGTCAACTATTGTTAAACGGAAGGAACAGTTATATAGTCTAAATACTTAATTAATTATCTTGTGGAAGTGATAAATAAAAATAACTTATATTGGTAATAAGGTAGTGTTAACATTTCTAAACATCATAATATAACATTATATAATTGAGACACAATGTCACAAGAAGTAGTTGTCACGTATTAAACGAAGTAGAACAAAATAAATAATCAAACTCTTTATTAACATGTGGAGTTTTTGTGTACATCATTTTGTTTAGTCTACAAATTAATTTGAACATAAATTAATTAATCACTACGAGTGAGAGAAACAACCAAATAATGATTTTCATCATTAAGTTTCGTATAATTCGCGCGATTTATATATAAATATTATGCACCATGATACTAGAGTTGTGCGTAAATCAATTTGTATATCGAAATATACAAACACTGTGAATTGTATAGTGAATAACACAGACGTTGTGCACGAATTGTATAGCAAAATATACAAATTCTATACAAAAATTGTAAATTGTATGGCAAATTATACAAACGCTGCTATAACTATAGTTATGAAATATAATTACCCAAACCATAACTATGTAGGATAATTAACGTATTGTATAGTGAATTATACAGACGTTCTGCACAGACTGTATAGTGAAATATACAAACTCTATACAAAAATTGTAAATTAGATAGCGAATTATGCAAACGTTGCTATAACTATACTTACGAAATATAATTATCCAAACCATTTATATAGGATAATTAACGTATTGTATAGTGAATTATAAAGACGTTGTGCACGGATTGTATAGCGAAATATACAAATTCTATACAAAAATTATAAATTGTATGACAAATTATACAAATGCTGCTATAACTATAATTACCCAACCCATAGCTATGTAGGATAATTAACGTATTGTATAGTGAATTATACAGACGTTGTGCACAGATTATATAGCGAAATATACAAACTCTTTATAAAAATTGTAAATTGTATAGTGAATTATATAAACACTGCTATAACTATAATTACGAAATATAATTATCCAAACCATAGTTATGTAGGATAATTAACGTATTTTTGAGCGGCTATGTGCCAAAATTCCTCTGATTATTTTCAAATTGTTTAAATAAGAAAGCCTAATAAGAAAAACAAAACTAAAATAACATCATAAATGCTGTTAGTGACTTGGTGTTGATACTTCCAAACATTATAATATAACATTTATTTCATTAAAATTGAGACACAATGTAACAATAAGTAGTTGACATGCATTTCTCAATGAAATTGAAAAAAAAAACTAAAAAAAATGATCCAACTCCTTATTAACACGTTGGAGTTTTTATATAGATCATTTTGTTTAGTCTACTAATTATAATTTGGACATAAAATCAGCCCTTACGTATAAGAGAAACAACCAAATTAACATAAACAGCTCTTTTCTTGTATATGTAATCATCCACAAGATCACTGTAAACACTAAACAAATCATCCATAATTTCACTTCCAAAATGATTTTCCACCATTGATTCAACCACAGCCCTAATTGTTTTAGCCACTTGTTGACCTCTTGATAATAATATTTTTTCGTTCGATGAATTTGAAGAAACACTAGCGTCCCACTCAATCTCAAAAGCCTCGATACGATTAATCGTAAATGAGCCTTCATTTTCTACAGCAATTTTCAGTTCCTCAGGACATGGAGCATAGTATGGTGCATTAAAGGAGTCTATTTTCTCTTCTTTTACAAGGCCCTGCATTGAAAAAAGTTGTATGAATAATAATAACTAGGATTCGAGAAAGGGCCCGACCAGATCACAAGGATCTATTGTACACAGTTTTACGTTGTATTTCTACTAGATAGTCATATTTTTATTAGTCCAATATACTAAAAATAATTTTTCGAACATGTTTTTAGTTGAAGAAAGTATTTAACCTTAGAGACCAAAGTAGAGAGTGCATTTGCAAGAAGCTCCCATTGGTAGTAACAACCATCTTCAATGGTGGGATCAATTGAGCTCCTCCCCATTAGTGACAACAACATCCTCCCGCCGGTGACCATTTCCGGCGAACGTGATCGGAGAAATGAGGAGAAGTCATTCTGGAATTGTGACACGTATGCATTGATGACGTCACTTGGACTAGTATGTGATATGTATAATTTCCCTTTGTTTAGGGATGACCTTTCATTAGTACCCAAACCAAATGGAACCTGCAGTTGGATTATTTGAAATATTCAAGTGAACAAATATGCAAATGACATAATACAAAGGTACTCAAATCGTAAAAGATTTAACTTATATGAATTGACAGTATAATGAACTTTTATATTATCGATGTAATTTAACATATTTAGTACGGTACTTATGATAGATTTCTAATAAATGTTTATTAGATGTCTAGTGAAGTCGATTCCTTTAATTCTGTGATTCTAATTAATTATAGTTATTTTAAACTTCACAAAAGAACATTTAATAAAACATGATTAGGCACAACTTTGGAGTAGTTAACAATCTTAGTCTTATATCTAATCTGATAATTGATGTTCAACTATTTGCCCATAATTTTTTACTTCGAAAATAAAATAAGTGGATACTTTGGGTGCGTTTGGTATTGAGGAAAATATTCTGTTTTTAAATTTTTCTATGTTTAGTTGGTCAATGAGTGGAAAACATTTTTGTAGAAAACAGTTTTTTTATAATAACGAGGAAAATGATTTTTCTATCCCCTATTTTTATAGTATTTTGCTAGATAATGTATAAATACTTTCGAGAAAATATTTTTTTGCTTACTTATCATACACTAAAAAAATAAGTAAGAAACACAATTATTTTTCATGAAAACATTTCATAGAAACTTATTTCTCGTAGAAAATATTTTCCTTCAAACACCGTTTGCTAACTAAAAATTTCAGGATTATTCGGACATAGGTATAGTAGATTAGCTCTCGTATGGCAAAATCTAGAGCACGGAGTTAAAACCACTCAGTTTCGATAGATTCTTCAAGTTTTTCAAATACAATTTAATACACATATTTGAAAATTACATCAAGAAAGTATTACGAATGATAGTTAACCATTCAAAATATTTAAGAAATTATATTAAAGAAAAAAATACGTGTGACCAACAACATAATATTAATGTCACACAAATTAGTCAGAATAACTAATTCCTAAAGTCAATCAAATATTAAATACTTAATTAATAGTGCCACGTAACGTAAGAGAATTGATCAGATAATAATAGTATCACATGGTATAAATTAGTCAAACTGACTTAGAACAGTAATCAAATAATAATAAAAGTTTCACATGACCTGAGAGAGTCAACCAGATAATAATTACTCTCTCCGTTTTAAAAGAATAAGTTGATTTGATACGAAATTTTAAAAAATAAATAAGAGATTTTAGTTTTATGATTCTAAATTAAAGTCATGTAAAATGTATTAAAATATCATTTAATCTTGTGATTTTAAATATACCATGTGAAAAATTGAAATTAAAATATTATAAAAAAAAGTATCATTCTTTTTTAACGGACCTGAGAGAGCCAATGGAGACTAGAGGAAGAGTGAACAAAATGCAGACTCTTTAGAGGAAAAAGTCTTCTATAAAATGAACCAGGAACTCCAACAACATAGCAATTTTCTGCACCTTTTTCTTCTTTAACTTTGTTAAGAAATGATGGCAATGACCTAAATATTTCATTGAAATCATTGCCTGGAAGATCATTAAGAGAAATTCTCAATTCAGGGAAGGAGAGGCCCATTTTTCGACATGTTTCATCGATGATGTCTATGATTTGAGAGACGACCATCAATGTGTTTGGTCCAGAAGAACAACCTAAATCCGCAATACCAATGCTCTCCAACACATTGTTGTTGTTGTTGCACATAATGTTTAAAATTGCTTCCTTAAGTCTTGCCTTCGTCACTGATATTATCTTCCTCTGCAAAATCAAATATGTAACATTTTCAATACCATATAGTATAATGTATAAAGTGATCGAGTCTCTCCACGGTCAGTAGCGAAGCTTGAATTTTCACTTACATTCTTCAAAACATCAATAATCTAAATCTGTTGGTAATTTTTATTTTATGAACTCACATATTAATTATGTATTTGTATATAGATATGTTGTCATTAAGAAGCTCATTTTTTTATCTAATAAAGTATAATATATTTGGACATAAAATATAAATATCTATTAGTATGAGTTTATTTTATATAAGTTAAAACTCATGAAATCTTTTCTTATAATTATGATGAAAACCTACGAGAAAATGTACCTTTCATGTATAGCAATGCAACAAGATTGGTTTTCTTTTAATTCTTATTGATTTCTTTATGTCTACTGATTTACCAGTGAACTTCAGTGGTAAATTCTATAGAAAAAATTTCAACAAAAGGGAGTTCAATATCTACGATATAGATATTTAAAATAATTTTAATTATATATAGAAAATGTAAAAAAAAAAATTCAAATAATCCTATTTGACTCTGCCCCTACTCACAATATACTATAATTTTTAATTGGCTAAAACTTACTTAGATAATCAAATCAAGTTTAAATCTTGAAATTTTATAAATAAAAAGAATAGTACTAGTAATATATTAGCTTAGAAAGTAGCCCAAGCTGACACCCTTTTTATTTATTTATTTGTTGGATACATGAACTAAAAATGAATGGGAATGATGAAGAAAATAAATAAATAAATAAATAAATAAATAAATAAATAAATTTGATGAAGATATATAAGAATTAAAACCTGGATATTGGAGTTTTTAGCATAGCTAGTTTCTCCTTCTCCATTGTTCATATGAAGTACTTGCATCACCTCCATCTTTATAATTATTAATTTCTTTTTTTTTTCCTTTAAAGAGCTTGTAGTGATAGAAATAATTAAAATTATGCTTGCTTAATTTATAGGCATCACTAACCTGCTGAGACTAGATATTCCTTGTTGTTTTCATACTTGTTCAACCACAGCCACAAATATATGAGGCCATACATGGGTCTTTGTCAAATATATACCATGAATATATTTAATTTTTAATCAGAAAATAAGATTAAAAAATTAAAGGGAAATGATAATAAATAAATACTCTCTCTGTCCATCTTTATTCAGCTCCTATTGACTTGACACATGGATTAAGAAGTAGTAAATGATAGGAGTAATTTTATCAAATCACCCTTTGAATATAATTAATACAAATGTAATAGGAAAATAAGTATAATTAATAACAAGGGTAAATTAGGAACTAAGTGTAAAATTATTTCTTGATTTTATAAACTGAACAAGTATTGTTTGACATCCTAAAATATTACAGGGGTCAAGTAAAGATGGACGGAGAGATTAATGTTGTTCATAAGAGGTGTTATATTATCTTGTCTATTCCTAGTTTTATGTAAAGGGAAGTGACAATAAAGAAATAATATTGGTCATAAGAAGTGTTACATTATCTTCTTTATTCCCGATTATTAAAAAACTAAAGGAAAATGATAATAAATAAATAAACAATATTGATCAGTTACATTATCTTGTCTATCCCTAGTTTTATATAAAGGGAAGTGAGAAATAAATAAAGAAATAATGTTAGTCATAAGAGGTGTTACAGTGTCTTGTTTATTCCCGATTATAAAAAAAGGGCAATGACTCTAAATAAATAATAATGTTGATGTTACATTATCTTGTTTATTCCTAGTTTTATATAAAGGGAACTGACAATAAATAATGTTGGTCAGTGTTACATTATCTTGTTTATTCTCAATTATATATAAATTTTTTTTACTTTATCTCGAAAAGAATATCGTATTTTTTTTATTTAATTAAAATTAAATTAACTGATTTAATTTATTTCTAATTTTATGATTTACATAACCACATAAATATCTATTGTCCATATCAAATTATAATTTTAATATTTTTAAAATTTTGTGAGTATCTCATAAATTGGGTTGGGTCAGATTTTGACCGATTTGTTGTGTCGATTCATTATGACCCACTCGAATTTGACCTAACTCACCCAATTGTCATCTCTAATTTTCTTGACGGGAGCAAACTATTATTTATAAATTCCTAGAATAATCGTATTTTATGAAAAAAATTGTAAGGGGTTAAAATTTGTACTAAGAATTCTTGTATATGTGAATCCATCGATTTAATTTTTCACACTATCATAGGGCTAGATTAGAATATTCTTATGACTTTTTTAATGTACTAGGCCGGTGTGTTATCTTAGAGGAAGACAATTATATATTTCTTGAAATTAATTCCAACTTCCAAGGAACCACTCATATATTACGATCTAGAGGATTCTTAGAGCTTTTTCAATATACTAGGTCGGTGTGTTATTTTAGAGGACGATTATATATTTCTTAAAATTAATTCTAACTTCCAAGGAACCACTCATATATTATGGTCCCGCGCCCTCGCGCCCCCTGTGTTTTTTTTTATATATATATAATATATCAAAAAGTTAAAGAACGTGGCCTGAATTTTCTGATCAGCCATTTACTAGATTTTACTATGCTACAGGATAGAAGTTGCTCAAATTTCAAACAAAAAAAAAAAGAATCCACGTGAAATTCATGTTAAATTTCATAAAACGTAAGAGAAAAATTGACTTCTTGAAAATTAGAAGAGAAAAATAAATGCTACAAGAACATGCATGGTCCAGGATTTTATGGCTGAGTTGGGGGCTAGGGCTCAGGGGTGGCTCAACCTCGTTGGTGGCCCTAAGGCCAAAATTAAATTAGACGCCTTAAACTTTAAAAAAAATTATACATATTTTTATTTAAAATCTATTTTTCTAGAGTATGAGACTATGAGAGAAAGAGATGATAGAAGAATAGAAAAAAGAGAGAAGAAATAGAAAATTAGAAAAGAAGAAGAGAGAAAAAAGTAATATATAATTTTTAAAATAATTTTTTTATTGGAAAGATAAAAAGTGGAATAGTCTCCATCATCCCATCCCAAATTCCCAATGACCCAACTTTCAAAAAGAAAAAAATTTAAATCTAATTATTAATACTATTTATTTAGTAATATTAATAAGTAAAAAAATGGTCCCCCATATTGTGGGGCCTAAGACCAAGACCTTTTTTCCTCCTATGTCCAGCCGGCCCTGCTAGGGCTCGACATGGTAGATATTTTACGATGCATGATGCAGGATTTTGTGGGCTTAATTACGATATTAAAAGTTTTGATTTAATAATTTATTTTAGAATTTTTTAAAATACAATATTTATGATGCATTTGTGGGCTGAGTTGCAGGGCTAAGAGTGGACATGCTAAGGTTTTAAAAATTTTGATCTTATAATTTTGTTTTAGGATTTTTAAAAATACAATATTTTATTATGCATTTGTGGGGTGAGTTGCAGTGCTAGGAGTGGACATGCTATGGTATTAAAATTTTTGTTTTTTTCATTTAAATATTAAATATCTAAATTGTGGTATCAAAAATTTTAATTTCAAAGTAATTTTTGATATCTATCATATCATGCCCATGACCATACCCATCCTAATTGCAGCTTGTGTTTAGTAAATAAATTAAACTTTTAGTACATAAGCTAATATAAGGGCATATAATATAATAATATATATATATATATATGAATTCTTTCTAGAGTAAAATGTGAATAGATGACAACTCACGTTTGATCCTCATCAAAAAGTCAAATTTACTCAAAACAAATTCTTTCTATAGTAAAGTGTGAATAGACGCTAGTAAAGTTGTTGTCATGTGATCAGGAGGTCACAGATTCAAGCCTTTGGAAACAACCTCTAGCAAATTAAAATATAAGGTAAGATTGCGTACAATAAATTCTCGTGATCAGCCCTTCCTCATATCGTGCGCACAATAAGAGCTTTAGTGCACCGAACTTGTTTTTTTTTACGGTCCGTAATTTCATCAACACAAATTGTCTTAAATCAATAATTGAAATCAAATCAATTTTATTTGAGATGTTGCGTACTCAAGTTGATTTTGAAGAAGAGAAGTAACAAAAAAGATAATCCAAGAACCTTAAATTTAAAAAATATATACATCACATCCAATCATTTACCACAATTCATTTGAGAAAAATGAGGAAATGAATTTATCAACCTAGGTCTCATGAAAATTGTTTTTATTTTCATAATCTGAACATCACATCCAAATATATTCAGATATTTTCTCAAAATGTATTTTATTGATATAGAGGAAGAACATGAAAACATATCATGCATGTAAGATTTTTTTGGTCGGTGATGTCATTTTTTTAAAAAATTTAATTTTAAAATTACTTTTTTATATTTAATAAAATAATTTACAGACACATAATTATTTTCTACCACAAACTTTTTTTAAAATTTTTTTAGGCATTATAATTAAATCGAATAACATTACATAAAATGAAACAGATGGAATAATAAATATATGAATGTAATGAAAATGAAGGACATATATGGAGTCATCACAAGTATAAATATAGTAATAACTGATGATACAAAAAAAAAAAAATCTTATATTAGTAAGTTTATATCAAGAATATTCAATATTGAACCTCTACTTGTTTACATTAGTTATATATATGGATGAATTTACCAACAAAATGCTAGATTGCGAGGTCCTAAAGATATATAAAACGTTTTTTTAAAGCTAAAAAAAAAAAGTCTAAAATTGAAGATTCTCAACTTATGATTACTTTTTACTTTTAACTTTTAACTGATAAGTGATAATTAAATCACTTTAAAAAGTCAATTCAAACTCAAGAGAATAGTACATAGATGAAAATATTACCAGTAGGATCAAATGTCAAATGATTTGAAATGTTTCAGAGTGTTACATATAACATAAATTCTATAGATCGAGTTAATTATAAGATGGACGATGTTATTTATGATAGTAAATATTGGACTAATAAAGTCCAAACTCCACACTAACCCCAAAATGAGTGTTGGAAAGATATATCATATTATTCAAATTAAAATGATTATATTCTTGAAGGTGCAAATAGCATGCATTAAATTTAAAATGTGTCAAGGGTTTTTGAAATAATTTCAACATATTTTGTTAAAAATATGGTAAGTAAATGTGTTAAAAAAGTGACAGGTTAGACCTAAAAGTCAACTGCAATAGAGTTGTCTTTGAAGAAATTGATATGATGACCAATCATTGAGAATAAGTTTTAAGCATATGGAAAAACTTCTAATATTATTATACATGTGACATGAGTTTAGATGAATAAGTGAAATTCATTCTGAATATTTAAAATTAAGACGTAATTATTAATTTATTATAGTTGTATACACGCAATTTCTATCGATACAAATATGATTCATAAACTTTTCCAATAAGTTTTCTACTTGAAATTTTCAA